>JBBHKE010002973.1:109547-161110 GCA_037447655.1 Zygnema cylindricum | reverse complement strand
CTCTATATTTCATCTCTCGGATAAACTCTCTTTCCCTACCTATTTATTTATTTCTTACCCTATCACTGTCTATCCTTCGCTTTCTTGGTTTTCCGACCTAAAATTCCTACATTTTTTTTTCAAACTTTATATTTTTTTATTCAACCTCTTATACTCCTGATCTCCCTGCCCATCACAATAATTCCATTTATAATTTGTCTCTACCTTTTATTCTCTCTTTATTAGTACCCTACCTCTTTACCCAAGGCTGATGAACACAGCTGTGTCACAACCACGACTTACCACTTTTTAATTTTTACGGTAAGTCGCTGCTCTGTAAGAGCAGCAACTGATCGGTATCGTCGCTGAATGTGATGTTGTTCTATCTTGCTAGTCAACGACGAGAATGTCTCGTCGCTGAATGGCATTTTTAATTTTTCACCATTCAGCACCAACACTGTGTCGACACAAGTAGTCGGAACCCATTTCTCCATCCCATGATTATTTCTCTCTTATTTTCCATCTCTGTTTAATATTTACCTTAATAACACTACCCGTCCCTCTAGTCCTCATATTCTCCAACTTATTTTTTTATATTTCAAACTTTTTTTTTACATCCTTAAAATCCAGCCTTTTGGTTCTTTCGCTTCCTATCTGTCACTATCCCATTCTTTATTTATTTATCCATCCCTTTCTCTCAAATAGGCTCTCTACTTTATATCTCTGGTACTCTTATCCTTTTTATCTTTTTGGCATACTATAACTTATGCCATCCAGTAACGAAGCTATGTCGTCGCTGAATGGTATATTTCATATTTGGCCAATCAGCGACGACAATGTGTCGTCGCTGAATGGCAGAATGACACTGCAATTTAGGATACGTTTTTACACCATCACTACAAATACATTTCATCCATTATTTTGGCCATCCAACTTGCGTGACAAAATATGAAAACAAAAAAACAAAAAGGGATAGATAATATTCAACGTGAAAGAAAAAAATACAATGTATACTGCATACCGTAAAAGAAAAGTACAAATGTTAATCTATCAGTATAAAGCTACAAAAAAAAGCTAAACAAAGCCACACTATTAGTATAATTTTTTGCAAACGACCATTATCCATTTTACCACCTCTCCTTATAAAACCACATCTCTATAAAGTGCCTCAAAATCACCATAGTCCTCTCAGTCTTCGCCATGACTAGCTTCATCCTCTAGAATGTCGGCCTCTCGAAGGAGTTGGAGTAAATCCCGTGCGGGAGCCGAAAGAGGTGGCACCTCGTCGCCCTCGAAATGGTTTCGCCATTTCATGATTATCGTTTGCAAATTTTGCGTAAGCATACTCTCCTCCCATTTCCCATCCTTTAATGACAATCAACATTGGATCATCGCCATCTGTGCATACCCCATGCCATTCTTGTCTTTCATTTCATTCACCTCGCGAATTGAATCGCGTGCCAACTTCAAGAAAAATGACTTCCCCGGTCCAACTAACTTACCCGACCATTTTTTGGCCCCTAGGTAAAGACCACTTGTGGCTCTCTATCCCCTTCATTTTCCAATCTTCCCACTTTCTCGACCATACCTCCTTTATTTTTGAGATTACAAATGTATCGGCGGGTTGCACTAAATGTGTTGCACAAGGTGGGAAAAAGTGGAGGGTTGTTCTCTTTGTGAGTAAAGCGACGTTCAACTCCTTGGACATATTGTGACCGCCACAATTGTCCACAAAAATAACCTTTTCTCGCCCATCACGATCTCCTTGGAATCACCTTGGCCCAGCGATCCATTGCGGGAAGATCGTCTTGTCATTCCAACCTTTAGGCCCGGTATGATAACAAACTCTTACAAAAGAGAGAGAGGGAAGGAGTTACATGAAGGGGAGATGGGTATGGCATAGGGAGAATAAGAGAGTGGGACGCTGAGGGAAAAGGAGAGGGAAGGAGGCGAGAAGTACAGGGAGTGGGAGAGAGGGGGGGAAAGATATTTAGGGAGGGAGAGAGAGGGTGAGAAGGGGATGGGGAAGAAGCACTATAAACAACACAAATCCCTATATTTATTATTTTTGGTGTGGAATACAAGAGAGAATGAGGAAGATAATATCGTCAATATTTACGAGGAAAATATACATAGGGAAGGAAACTCATTTGGTATGTCATCGTGGATGCATTTTATCGGGTAACTACAGAGCTTGTTGGCGAAGATTAACATAGGAGATACAATTCAGACGTTCACTCCTCCCATGAGTCGAACTATCTAAGTCATCGACTCTTCGCCTCCCGCAACGTCCGCGTATTTAACCACCTTGTCCCCGCAAAAATCCAACGTCCTTTTGTTATCCATATTTATAATGTCGTGGGTCTCGTCCATGTTTTCGACTTGATCCTCGTTGTAGCGACCTAATATCACAATAACACTTAAAAATGTTTAAAATGAACAACACACATAAGTATGATGGTAGAGGCAACAACTTTCATTCGCATATTTTCATTTATAACCCTTGACAAAAACATAAAAAATAATACATGTAACATATATCACAACACATATCAATGAGTTGTGTAAAAGTACAAAAAGCATACCCGATAAAAATCGCCGTTTTAACTCTCCCATTTGATATGCTACTGTTTTTTCAATGTACTCCTCCTTCTTCGAGCTTAATTGTAACTTTCCTTTTCGAGCCCTAGTGACAATATTTTGTTTTTCGCAAAAACGTTGAGTCCATCGTTTTGTCATTTTCATTTTGATTTTTTTTCCCGTTTTGTTGAGAAACAACCTCGCATATTCCTTCTTCATACGTTTAATGATATGAACTGCCATGGTCCCCACAATAGTTTGAGACATTTTCACACCCGCCTTCTTGAACTGGTAGAACTCCTCCACCAACTCCGAGTGCACCATTGTGAGCCACGGAAATTCCTTCCTCCCTCTACCTGGCAGTGCCTTTGTCGCCACCACACTTCTTCTTCCAAATCCAGCAGTTGACAAGGTGTGTGTCGCCGCCTGTATGTTTCTCAATGTCGCAACCCTGCCCTTCCACCACCGACTTGTCTTTTGGTATTCTGCAACAAGAGGAAAGAAAAAAAAAACAAGAAAAACATGTCAGTCCTTATTCATATAGGAAAAAGTATATATTATAAAGGAAAAACAGTTCAACGACGACCAGCAGTCATCGCTAAATTCAGCGACGAATGATGGTCGTCATTGGTTCAGATATCTGGTGCCATTTGAAGATTTAGCGACGAAAAAAAGTCAACGTTGGTTTAGGTAACTGATGCATATACAACATTCAGCGACGAGAGAAAGTCGTCGCTGGTCCAGCGACGAGGTGAAGTCGTCGCTATGTCTATCAAACCACAAGAGAAACAAAAAAAAACAAAAAAAATGAGTGGGTGAAAAATGGCAAGTGATAGAGTAGAGGAGTTAATTTTGCTGGAGTCAAAAATACATACCAACTACCGTTTTTTTTTTTTTTGACAATTCCCGTGTGAGCCTCATCAAGTGCTCTCGATCGGCTCTCATTTGTTCTTGTTGAGCCGCTACTTGTTGAGTTAGTGCCGCGGTTATTAATGGCAAATCCTCTCCTCTCGGTGGTGATAATGGCCTAATCAGCGGCCGAGCCCTTTGTATTTCCCATAAACGAGAGGGTTGCACTTTGACATTGCGAAACATTTACAATATCGACGTACGAGCATCTCGGAGAGCGAGTACCTTGGGAGTTACTTTACAATATTTTAGGATGTTGTATAGCCGTGGATCCTACGGAGGATGATGACGTAACAACTCCGGAACATTAACCCAAAAACGGTCCTCCCCTCGAACAACCCAAGTTAGCCGGTGATCCGATGGATCAAATTGCCTTATGTGGGCAAAAGTCGAGCCTCGGTCCTCAATCGAGATAAAAAGCCATGTGAGATGTGCGGTGACATCGGGGGGGATTTCTAGAATTTGCGAAAAGGGATTCATATCCGGGTTTAGGGGCTGGGGTTCAACATACCGCAAATGTTCAGGCCATTCAGCGACCGGAAGGTAATGTTCGGGTCGAGGCACAAAACTATCCATTTCCTCCTCTCCCGTGGGAGGAGGAAAATACCAATCCGGATACTTAACCGAGTATGGAGGTTGAGGATGTGAGGAAGCCATTACAATGGCTCTCTCTGTATTCGGCGTGGGAGGCGACCCGAACACGTCGTCGTCGTCATCGAATTCCTCCTCACGTTGCATTTCCTCACTATCCGGAGTTTGCTCGTCCTCGGTGATGGGATCATCCTCATTCTTCCACACCGCAATGTTCGTGGGTTGCATAATTTCATGGATGGAGTTGTCTTACGACGGTTCTTCGCCATCCTCGATGCTCTCATTGTAGAAATCAATGGATCTTATAATATTTTCTAAGTCTAAATTGAAAACAGAAAGAAGCCGAGGCAGTCTGCCTCTAACCTCTCTCTCCAATTCCCACATTTGTTCCAATCACTGAAAAGTTTGAGAGGAAGCTAGAGCCATGGCTACCTAGGCTAGCCAGAGGTTTACGGGAAATATATTAGTTGATTTACAAATAGGTAATTTATTTGCTAAAAAAGATGATGTTAGATCCAGGATTTTATCTTGGTACCTACCGACCGTTAGGGCACGGGTAGCCGGTAGACCTATTCGTAAAGTCTAGGACAAGTGATACATACGATGGGGTTTGATATTTATTTAAATGTTGCCACGTAGGATAATTCATTTAACAACGAATGTTTACGGCTACATAGATCCAGTAATGTAAAAGTACGGATTACGCTATGGATAAGAAACGAGTACCGCACATTGTGTTTCTTTTACGAAATGAATACCGCCAAAGTATTTATTACGGCTACGATTGAAATCTGCATTCAATCGAACGGCCGAGAAGAAAGTCGAGATCGCGAAAGAGAATCTCGGCATTTTCTGGTCATTGCCACATCAAATGACACGTGGCACGATTACGTTGGATCGCGGCATCTTCGGGGATTACGCGACCGAATCAGGCAATGACATGTGTCGACATTTAGGCCATGTCGTACAATATTCGCACATAAAGTACATCGATGGTTGTACGTTTGTGTACGACATTGTAATATGATTGGTGCCATACATTAGTAGATAGAATTTTAGAGAGAGATAAGACTTAGAAAAATAAGGTAGATAGAACCCTCTCTCCCAAAAAGCTTCTGTACAAAAGGTCAACTTTCACCCTCTATAACTTACTGCACAGGGGAGCAAATTCAGAGATTCTTTTTGCTATCAACTCAAGGGAGTCTTGCCTTCACAAGGGTTGTTGAAAAGAGGTAATTAATAGTTCACTTCCCTATTTTAGTTTCGCTTTAAAGAAAGAGAGTGAGGATCAAAGTCGCGCCATGGCTGCCGCCATATTTAGAAAGTGGCAGTTTTTGCAGTTTAGGGTATTTTGGCTAAAATGATGCCTAGGTCTAGATTTGAACCTATGACCTCTAGATTATTTATAGCCTTACGCCTTAACCATTAAGGCGTTACGCAACGATACACGTGACGGGTTTCATAAATATATAAACATTAACGAAACAACTAATTAACAATAGACTAACCAAAAGGAGCAATTTCTGCATGTACGCGAATCTGAACCGTGTAAAATATGTTTTGATCGGACGGTCGGCATTATAGCCGCCACGCGAAGTGAGATTTTTGGCGGCATACGGATATAGCGTCACGGGGTGCCACGTGGCGCCACATTATTTGATACCGGAGAAGATGGGAGGAGGAACCATGGCTTCCGATATGACAGGTGTCACCTTGTAGACCTTGTCGTACAATGGTTGTACAATAAGTACATCGCCCATTGTACTTTCTTGTACTTTATAGTGTTTCTATTGGACTAGGGTTTAATAGTAGGTAGTCGTGAGTAGGCAGACCGAGACTTAGTAATATTTAGGTACCTCTCTCTCTAAGAGAGCTTGTAACTAAAAAGGTCATCTTTGACCAGCCATAACTTACTGCTCGGGTGAGCAAATTCAGTGATTCTTTTTGCGTTTGACTCAGGGGAGTCTTGTCCTCACAAGGGTGAGAGTGGTCAGAATATTTGTGTGCCTGGGCGGTGCTTATTCAGCGGGAAAGTAGAAGGGGCAAATATTATCCTAGAGGCTTTACATACGCTGCTCATTCTGTGGGTCAATGGAGACCACAGAATTTTAGGTTATGGGCCCACCCTCTAGGGTGCCAATATTTGATGGATCAGACTTTCTTTATTGGGAAATGATGATGGAGGGAGAACTATTTGAGAAGCATCTATGGGGCATAGTGTCTGGACAAATTCGATGCCCACCTCCACCTGGGTTTGGAGGGACACGTTTTTCTGGCACCTCCGCCTCTACAGTTGGTAGAACAGCTGCCACCATCACCGAGGATGAAGATGAGGACGGAGAAGAGATTGTCATGGAAGGAGAAAAGGAAGGAGTTGCAACTCAAGTAACACCATTGCCGAAGGCGATACCGGCAGCAGCACCACCAACAGCAACGACAAGGGTTCAGACCGAAAGATCAGAGTATGAAAAGTGGAACTACAAAGACAAGGTTGCTAAGCTCTTAATTCTTAAAAGTGTAGCAAAGGGCATTGCCATTCCCCTTATGCATGTCAAATCGTCATCTCAGATTTGGATATCACTAGTTAACAAATATAAGAGTGGATCATTGCAGCAGCAACAGTTGGCAGAAAATAAGATTGCAGCTTATACTTATAAGGGAGGAAGTATGGATAATTATTGCAATGATTTAGGAGCATTGTTTGGAGAGTTAGAGAGTGCAGGTAACTCATGGTCTGAGAGACAAAGAGTGAACACATTAATGATGAAACTACCTGAAGAGTATGAGAATATCATTAACCGATTGCAGGACATAGGAGATAGCAATTGGAATTGGGATGACACAATGGGAATGATTTAAGTGAAAGAAAGCACCATAGAGCTTAGGAGAGGGAGTCCAAGTGTTCAAGCATTGTCTGCATGAGCTGATTGGCGGAAGCGTGATGAGGGGAGAGGGAAAGATCCATATCGAAACTTTGGTGGAAGAGGACAAGGAGGTGGCAGATTTGATAGACAGGGGAGAGGAACTTCTCGAGGAGGATTATGTCACTTCTGCAAGAAACCGGGACACTATATGGCAGATTGTGTCAGACTTGCATATCTTCGACTGAAAGATGGTCAAGGAACCTCAAAGGACGGAGGAAAGAAAAAGGCTTTCCTGACTCAAGTTCTTGATGAGGAAGTGGAAGAAAAGCCTGAACCTGAAGAGGAGCTTGAGGAGCTTCTCCTTAATCCGAAAAACACTGAAAAGCATGTCGACATTCCACGGAGACAAAAGTGTGCTTTCGGAGGTAAGAGGGATCCACCCGAGGATGGGTGGATCATAGACTCAGTGGCTTCAATGCATATGTGCAAAGATAAGCGGTGGTTCACTAAACTGAGAAAGATCCCAACAGTTGAGATAGAGTACGGAGATGGTAGAGTAGAAACCACAAGTCTTGTTGGAACTGTTGACTTGAAGGTTCTAGTTGATGGAAAGGCCTCAATTGTAACACTCTCAGACGTTCTTTACATTCCACAACTTAGCAAGAACCTAGTCTCAACAGCTGTCCTACATGAAAAGGAGTTTGAAACAGGAACTAGGAAAGGAATCTTCACAGCAAGCTTTGATAATGAGGTTTATTTCATAGCTGAGAAGGGCAGTCAAGGAATGTTCAGAATTGTACTTTGCAATGAAAAGAGTGTTCTCTACTTGTGTGCAAGTGAGATGATGCTTTGGCATAAAAGGTTGGGGCATGTGCATCTAGATAGATTAAAGAAAATGAAAAAAAGGGGAATAGTGGAGGGTATTACTTTTGAAGATGATGAGACCTTTGATGATTGTAGTGGATGTGCCCAAGGGAAGATTCATAGACTTCCATTTCCAAAGGCAACCACATTTAGGAGAGAGAAAGTATTAGATCTAGTTCACACTGATGTTTGGGGACCTGCTAGGTATGCTTCACATGGGGGGAAGAGATGGATGTTAACTATCACAGATGATTGGTCTAGATACACGAAGGTATACTTTCTCAGACATAAGTCAGAGGTATTAAGATGTTTCAAAGAGTATAAAGTATGGAGTGAAAAGCTACATGAAACCTCAATAAAAGAGATAAGAAGTGATAATGGGAAAGAATACACCTCAAGGGATTTTGAAGAATATCTTAAAGAAGAAGGAATTCATCATGAGAAAACAGTTCCCTATAATCCGGAACAAAATGGAGTAGCAGGAAGAGTGAATAGAACTTTAGGAGATATGTCCAGAAGTATGTTAAGTGATAAGAGGATAGGGCTGCAGTTTTGGGCTGAGTCTATGAACTATGCTAATTTCATCAAATATAGAGTCTTAACTTCAGCAAATAAGGAGGAAACTCCGTATGAGAGGTGGACAGGAAGAAAGCCTGATTTGTCTAGTTTGAGAGTGTTCGGAAGTCAAGTCTACAGTTTGGATTCCGATAAGACTAAATGGAAGTTAGAGGGAAGAGGGAAACCGGGATATCTTGTAGGATATGATGAGAGCACAAAAGGATACCGAGTGTATGACTTGAAAAAGAGAGATAAAATTTTGGTAAAACACATAGTGGTGATGAATGAAGAGAAGTCCCTTGATCCATTCAAATATAATAAGGAAGTCAAAATCAGATTTGAAACGGATCAATTTTCTGACTTTGACTTTTAAAATGAGAAGAAGGAAGAGGGAGAAAAAGAAAAATCTGCAGATCTACCAAAGGAGAAGGAGGAAAGGACAACATCCGAGGCAACGCCACAATACGAAGTGGAAACCGATGAGGAACTTGATGAGACACCGGAATTGGAAGATAGGGAAGCTGAAAATCTCCCAAAACGAAACCCAAGGATTCCTTCCATACCGGCGTCCGATTTTGAAGGGGGAAGAAGAAGTAGTAAACGACATCAAGAAAGACAAGTAAATAACCAACTCACAAAGATGTCTCACCCAGATGAACCTCAAATATACTTAGAGGCCATCAACACTCCAGAAAGTAGCCGGTGGATCACAGCTATAAATGAAGAAATGGCCTCTATCATGGAAGCCAATACATGGGAGTTGGTAGATTGTCCACCGGACCGAAAACCGATCGGATGTAAGTGGGTGTTTAAACTTAAATTAAACCCGGATAATACCATTGAGAGGTACAAAGCTAGGTTAGTTGCAAAAGGTTATACACAGAAAGAGGGGATAGACTACGAAGAAACCTTTGCACCTGTAGTCAGATTTCCTTCTGTTAGAATCCTTTTAAGTATAGCCGCAGCGGAGGATATGGAAATCCACCAGATGGATATTAAAACTGCCTTTTTGCACGGAGAGTTGGAAGAAGAAATTTACATGAGGCAACCGGAAGGATTCGTGGAAAGTGGGGAAGAAAACAAAGTTTGCAAACTGATAAAATCACTCTATGGGCTTAAGCAAGCCCCGCGACAGTGGAATATAAAGCTCGACGAATTTCTGACCGGTTTGGGGTATATCAGAATTAGTTCAGATCACTCTATATATTTATTTGAGGATGAGAATGGAGTGATATTTATTGCTATTTATGTGGATGATTTGTTAGTCTTAAGCAAGTCCTTAGATAAAATTAACAAACTAAAACGGGATCTTAGAAGCAATTTTGATATGAAAGATCTTGGCGAAGCAAAGTACATTTTGGGAATTCAAATGGAGAGAGATAGAGGGAATAGAATTATAAGACTCACTCAAAAAGAAGCAATCGGTAATATGCTAGAAAAATTTCAAATGGAGAAAGCAAACGGATGTACTACTCCCATGGATTTGAAAAAAGTGAGTGAGGGGAGTGAAGAGGGAGGAATATTCATCATTAATGATGAGATGGACGAGATAGAAAGAAAATTTATGGAAAATATCCCTTATTGGCAGATTGTAGGCAGTTTAATTTATTTTATGAACTGTACCCGTCCGGATATAGCTGCAGCTGTAGGTGTCCTTAGTAGAAATCTAAATGAACCAAGAAAGAGAGACCGGGAGGCTGCCAAAAGGGTGATGAGGTATCTGGTGGGGACAAGGGAATTATGGTTGCATTTGGGAGGGGAGACAACTGACATCAGCACTTGGAGTGATGCCAGTAATGGAGATGTGCCTTTAAGGAGGTGTACGACTGGATATGTGTTGCAAATTGGATCCGGTGCATGTTGTTGGAGTAGCAAGCAACAAAAAGTAGTTGCTCAATCCACTATGGAGGCTGAATACATGGCTTCCTGTGCTGCCACCAAAGAATTAATGTGGGTTAAATCTCTTCTTGAAGAACTTGGGTTCATGAAGTCTGGAACTCAACATGTTTTTTGTGATAATCAAGCTGTTATCTCGATTGCAGCTAATCCGAAACATCACTTCAAAGCTAAGCATATGGATATTAGACTAAGCTTTGTCAGAGAGAAGGTAGAAAATAAAATTATTAAACTGGTTCATAAAACTGATAGAGAAATGATTGCAGACATGATGACAAAAGTAGTGCCTTCCCCGAAGTTCATTTATTGCAGAGAAAACTGTGGATTAAAATTGAAAAGTGACTAGGAATTAAGGGGAGTGTTGAAAATAGGTAATTAATAGTTCACTTCCCTATTTTAGTTTCGCTTTAAAGAAAGAGAGTGAGGATCAAAGTGGCGCCATGGCTGCCGCCATATTTAGAAAGTGGCAGTTTTTGCAGTTTAGGGTATTTTGGCTAAAATGATGCCTAGGTCTAGATTTGAACCTATGACCTCTAGATTATTTATAGCCTTACGCCTTAAAAATTAAGGCTTTACGAAACGATACACGTTACGGGTTTCATAAATATATAAACATTAACGAAACAACTAATTAACAGCAGACTAACCAAAAGGAGCAATTTCTGCATGTACGCGAATCTGAACCGTGTAAAATATGTTTTGATCGGACGGTCGGCATTATAGCCGCCACGCGAAGTGAGCTTTTTGGCGGCATACGGATATAGCGTCACGGGGTGCCACGTGGCGCCACATTATTTGATACCGGAGAAGATGGGAGGAGGAACCATGGCTTCCGATATGACAGGTGTCACCTTGTAGACCTTGTGGTACAATGGTTGTACAATAAGTACATCGCCCATTGTACTTTCTTGTACTTTATAGTGTTTCTATTGGACTAGGGTTTAATAGTAGGTAGTCGTGAGTAGGCAGACCGAGACTTAGTAATATTTAGGTACCTCTCTCTCTAAGAGAGCTTGTAACTAAAAAGGTCATCTTTGACCAGCCATAACTTACTGCTCGGGTGAGCAAATTCAGTGATTCTTTTTGCGTTTGACTCAGGGGAGTCTTGTCCTCACAAGGGTGAGAGTGGTCAGAATATTTGTGTGCCTGGGCGGCGCTTATTCAGCGGGAAAGTAGAAGGGGCAAATATTATCCTAGAGGCTTTACATACGCTGCTCATTCTGTGGGTCAATGGAGACCACAGAATTTCAAGGGTGAAGGTGGTTAGTGTTTTTGTCTACTAGGTTGGGAGTTATTCTTGCTGAAACACAAAGGGGTTAGGATTATCTTAGAGGCTTCTTGCAAACTGTCCATTTTGAGGACCTATGGAGGTCTCATAGTTACAAGTTATGGGCCCACCCTCTATGGTATCTATCTTTAATAGAAATGGCTTCATATAATAGGAAAGTATGATGATAGAAGTTCTATGCGAGAAAAGGATTTGGGGGATAGAAAGTGGACAAGTGGGGCGTCCATGAAGTCTTCGAATCCCTCTTGGGTTTGGAGGAAGCAGATTTACAAGGAAAGCAGATCCATCTTCAACAAAGGAGATAAAGGAAGGGGAGAAAGTGGACAAAGGAACGAAAAATGAGACGAACATACCAATAGCAACTGGTTCAGCATTCATGTCATCTATTCCAAAGAACGAGGAGAATGATACTGATACCTGGTAGTTCAACAATATGGCAACTAAGCACTTCATTCTCAACCATCTTACTCAAAGGCTTGCATATCCTCATTTGCAGGTAGAAAGGGCATCCTATCTTTGGATGGCTCTCATAGAGATGTACTGAAGTGGTACGATTCAGCAACAACAGTTGGCTGTTTAGAAAGTTAATGAGTATATATACAAAGGGGGGAAGATGTTCGATTTTTGCAATGAGCTTGTTACACTTGTCATGGAGTTAGAGAGTGCTGGAAAAAAATTTAGTGAAAAAGAAAAGGTTAACTATTTACTAATGAAGTTACCCCATGAGTTAGAGAACATAGTCAACCGTGTACAGGGCTTGCTGGACTCAAGGTTGATAAGGAACTCACTGGTGGGAATGATAATCGTTCAGGAGAATATAATTGAGGTCCGAAGAGGAGGAAAGAGTGGGCAAGCCTTGGCAGTTGGGACCGATTGGAGGAACAAGGATTCTCGGAGACTGGTCGGAAATTACAGAGGGGGAGCAAAAAAATCAGACGGACAAGCTTGGACCAAGGGCTCCCAAGGGTTTATGTCATTTCTGTAAGAAACCACAACACTATTTGGCGAAGTGCATTATGCTAACCAAGCTTCGGTTAAAGGAGGGGCAGATTAGTGGAACCCCGAGAGGAAAGAAAAAAGCCCTTGTGAAACATGTACATGAGGTGAAATCCGAAGTCGAGGACGATGAGCTCTTATTGGATGAGGAGTAGGAAGCAACAAACGAGGTAGAAAATTCCACGAAAGCATAAATGTGCTTTCGGTGGATTGAAAGGTGAAACAGGTTAGATTGTAGATTCAGATGCCTCTATTAACATGTGTAAGGATGAACACCTGTTCACTAAGATAAGAAAGATTCCCACTGTAGAGAAAGAGTATGGGGATGGGAGGATACTCACTACTACTCTTGTAGGATCGAAAGATCGGAAAGTGTTAGTAGAAGGAAAGACATCCATAGTTACATTCTTCAATGTATTGTTTATTCTGGGGCTGAACAAAAACCTCATCTCTACATCGTACTGGATGATAAGTGTTTTGCTACTAGCACTAGGAAAGGAGTCTTTACTGGTAGTTTTGAGGAGGAAGTTTATTTCACCGATATAAAAGGTAGCCAATGGATGTTTAGGCTGATTTTAAGCAATGAAAAGAAGAAAATTTAGCTCAGTGAGAGTTAGAATCTAAGTGATTGTAGTGGATGTGCTCAAGGTAAAGCACATAGATTGCCCTTTCCTAAAACAACCACCTATAAGGGAGAAAAAATTCAAGATTTAGTACACAGTGATATTTGGGGACTGGCCAAAGTGCCCTCACTGGGGGGGAAGAGATTTATGATGACTATCACTGATGATTGTTTTTTCGTATTCCACGTTGTATTTTTTGAAAGAAAAGTCAAAAGCTTAGGATTGTTCTAGACAATATAAAGCATGGAGCGAAAAACTCCATGAAACTCCAATCAAGAGAGTAAAGAGTGACAATGGTGGATAAGATACTTTTTACCAGTTTGAGGATTTTCTGAGGGGAGATGGAGTCCAACACCAAAAGACAGTTCCAGAAAACCCGGAACAGAATGGGGTAGCTGAAATGTTAAATAGAACACTAGGTGATAGTGCTAAAAGTATGTTGTCTGATAAAAAGATAGGAAAAAGGTTTTGGGCATAAGCAATGAACTATGCTAATTACCTCAAAAATAGAGTTCTTACTTCACCTATAAAAGTCCAAATGCCTTATGAGAGATGGACCGGCCAGAAACCAAACATATCTCACTAAAAGGTTTTCAACAGTCAAGTATTCAGTCTAGATACAGATCGGTCTAATTAGAAGCTAGATCCTAAAGGAAAACCGGGATACTTATTAGGATATGATGAGGATGTTAAACGATATAGAGTTTATGATCTAAAAAAAGAAGATATAATCTTAGTAAAACATCTAGTAGTTATAGATGTAGGAATGTTTGTTTGGCCCCTTTAAGTATTCAAAGTCAGTAAAAATCAGATTTGAGTCAGAAAATTCCGATGACTTTCAACTTCCTAACTATCCAAGTTTTAGAAAAGATGATATTCCTATAGTAACAAATCAGACCGAAAAGGACTTTGTTGCAAAAACTCCAACGGTAACTCTACCCGAAGCGGAAGACGTGGTGGAAATTGATTCGGAATCAAGTGATAGGGGAGAAGCCGAGATTGTTCAAAAGAACCCACGAGAACTATCTATTCCAGCTAGAGATTTTGAGGGGGGAAGGAGAAGTAGCAAAAGATTGGAAGAAAAATAGTTTAATAGCAAGGTAACAAACCTATCTCATCAAGATGACCCTCAAACTTATGGCTTGTCCAGAAAAGAACCGGGTGGAAGACAGCCATCAATGAGGAGATGGTCTCAATTATGGCAGCCAATACTTGGGAGCTAGTGCACTCTCCACCCAATCAAAAACCAATCGATTGTAAGTGGGTTTTAAAATTAAAACTAAACATGGATAACACCATTGAGCGTTATAAAGCCCGATTAGTGACAAAAGGATTTACACAGAAAGAAGAAATCGACTACGAAGATACCTTTGGCCCGGTTGTCAAATTTCCCTTCGTCCGCATACTTTTGAGCCTAGCACCAGCGGAAGACATGGAGGTGCACTAGATGGACATCAAGACAACCTTTTTGCATGGAGAATTTGAAGAGGAGATCTTCATGTGACAACCCGAACGATTTGTGGAGGAAGTAGAGGAGAGTAAGGTATGCCGACTGATTAAATCTCTTTATGGTTTGAAACAAGCGCCTCGAGAGTGGAATAAGAAGCTTGATGAGTTTCTTACCGGTTTGGGATATATCCGGATCAGCTTAGATCACTCAACCTATGTTTTTGAAGATGAGGAAGGTGTTATATTAATTGCAATTCATGTTGATGATTTGCTTCTCTTATGTAAATCAATGGAAAAAATTAATAAATTGAAAACATATCTTAAAGGGAGATTTGAAATGAAGGTTATGGTGGAAGCAAAATATAATTTGGGAATTGAATTAGAAAGAGACCGAGAAAGAAAGAT
The DNA here is from genome assembly GCA_037447655.1 of Zygnema cylindricum. NCBI lineage: Eukaryota > Viridiplantae > Streptophyta > Zygnematophyceae > Zygnematales > Zygnemataceae > Zygnema > Zygnema cylindricum. Next base: position 146,108 of record JBBHKE010002973.1, on the reverse strand, counting down.
TATAAGATTGACTCAAAATGAAACAATAGGGAACATGCTTGAAAAATTTCATATGGATAAAACTAATAGTTGTACAACTCTAATGAAGTTAAAGAAGGGAAGTGAGGGGAGTGAGGAAGAATGAGTCTTAGTCTTAGACGAGGAATTAAGTCCCGAAGAACAGAATTTCATGCAGACTATTCCTTATAGGCAAGTAGTGTGAAGCCTAATCTATTTTATGTACTGTACCCCGCCCGATTTAGCAGCGGCTATAAGAGTGTTGAGTAGAAGTCTAAATGCTCCCACAAAGAAGGATTGGGAGGCAGCTAAGAGATTCCCTAGATATTTGATAGGAACTAGGGATCTATAGTTGCATTTGGGTGGGGAGAATACTGACATCACTACTTGGAGTGATGCCAGTTATGGTGATGCTCTGATGAGGAGATGCAATTCTGGATATGTATTATATGTGGGTGATGGGGCTTGCTGTTGGAGTAGCAAACAGCAAAAGGTTATTGCTCAGTCAACCATGGAGGCTGAGTTTATGGCCTTTTGCTCTGCTATAAAAGAATTGATGTGGGTCAAGTCGTTGCTTGGTGAGCTTGGTGACCTTAAGAGTGGTGTGCAGAATTTGTTTTGTGATAATCAATCAGCAATCGCTATTTCTGCCAATCCTAAACATCATTTTAAAGCTAAACTCATGGACATTAGACTAAGCTTTGTTAAAGAGAAAGTAGAAAACAAAATAATCAGTTTAGAGTACCCACCAGATAGCGAGATGGTAGCACATATGATGACCAAACTTGTGCCTTCCCCTAAGCTAATTTTATGCAAGAAGAAGTGTGGTTTGAAATTAAAGATTGACTAAAAAATAAGGGGAGTGTATAAATCGATGGATATTTGAATAATTTCTAGGTCTAAATTGAATACAAAAAGAAGCGGAGGCAGTCTGCCTCTAACCTCTCTCTCCAATTCCCACACTTGTTGCAGTCACTAAGAAGTTGGAGTGCAAGCAAGAGCCATGTCTACCTAGTCTTACCAGAGGTTTACGGGAAATATATTAGTTGATTTACGGATAGGTAATTTATTTGCTAAAAAGGATGATGAAGGACCTTGGATTTGATCATGGTACCTGCCGACCGTTAGGGCGCTGGTAGCCTGCAGACTTATCCATTAAGTTTAGGACTAGTGTTACATGCTACAGGATTTGTTATTTATTCAAAAGTTACCACGTAGGATAATTCATTTAACGGCATTTATTTACGGGATACATAGATTTAGTTATGTAAAAGTACGGATTGCGGTATGGATAAGAAACGAGTACCGCGCATTTTGTTTCTATAACGAAATGAATACCTCGCAAGTATTTATTACGGCTATGATTTAAATATGCATTCAATCGGACGGCCGGGAAGAAAGTCGAGATAGCAGAAGAGAAACTCGGCGATTTGTGGTCATCGCCACATCGGATGACACGTGGCACGATTACGTTGGATTGCGGCATCTTCGAGGATTACGGGACCAAATTCGAAAATGATATGTGTCGACATCTAGGCAATGTCGTACAATATTCGTACATAAAGTACATCGGCAGCTGTACCTTTGTGTACGGCAGTGTAATATCATTGGTGCCGTACATTAGTAGATGGAGTTTTAGAGAGAGATAGGACTTAGAAAAATTTGGTAGATAGGACCCTCTCTCCTAGATAGCTATTGTACAAAATGTCAACTTTGACCCTCCATAACATATTGCTCAAGGGAGCAAATTCAGATATTCTTTTTGCTATCGACTCAAAATAGTATTTCCTTCACATGGGTGAAGGTGGTCAGAGTTTTTGTCTGCGAGGGTGGCAGTTATTCTTGGTGAAACACAAAGGGGTCACGGTTATCGTAGAGGCTTCTTGCAAGCTGTCCATTGTGAGGACCTATGGAGGTCTCAGAGTTACACTCGTCGCTACCCAAAGTTGAGGGGACATATAGGTCGTTTTATCATCATTCACCTTCCGATTACCTTTTGCTATCTCCCTCTTCCTACCTATCCTTCTCCGTGCCTCACTTCCCTCACCCTCCTCTACCGTTACCTCCCCCCCCACTCCTTCCTTCGCCACAGTCTCATAAAACCTTATGATTTTTTTTAAATTTTCTTTCTTTATTTACCATATCCCTCCCTCACCTCACTCCCCCCACCCTCCTCGATCGTTGTCTCCATTCAATTATCATTCTCTAAAGAGACTGTAACTAACTTGCCCGAAGCCGCTTCCACCATTATGGCGGAAGCACTCACTATTCTTGACTGCTCTATCCAGGGCAATCATGAGGTTAAGGAAAGATTGTGTATTCTATCTACTATGATTTTCTATTCTCCCAATCTTAAACCTAGCGCCTCATCCATCCCATCTGCAACATTACAAGCTTTGCAGATGAATCGCAATTTGTAAGCTCTTAAGCCAATCTCTGCCGAAGAGCAAAGTTCACTTGACCCACACATCAATTTTTTGGATAATGGAAAGGGGGCATTTTCAGTCAATGGTGTCACACCGTCATTACCACTTTTGGACACTGGTGCTAAACCACTTATTTTGGGGTCATCTTTTGCACTAAAACTAGGTCTGACAGCTGATAAACTTCAGTCCAACACAACACGCTTACTCACATCAGTGGGAACTACCAAACCAGTTTTGGGCATTACAAAGGATCCACTCTGTTTTAGGTTTCAAAATGGTACATAATCTGATTTTGCGAAAGTCCGTGCTCACGCATTGGTCACCAAATGTAGTGATTTGAAGTGTTTAGTGGGGCAAGATGTGATTTTTAGAGTAGGAGTCGGCGTTGATATGTACGTTGAGACTTTTTCCTACCCTCCTACCAATTATCCGAAAAAGAAAATCTGTCTCCCGCTAATTTCAGCACGACAATCCATACCCATTATGGCTCACACAACCCAATCTGTCCCTGCATATTCGGATTTTTGGTGGGATTTGAAATTTTTCATTCTCTATCCGCAGAGGAAATTTTGCCCGACAGTCCCTCTTTGCCTAAATCTTTTGATAATCCAGGTTTCATTATTGATTCTCGCAAGTTTGATCACATCTACAAACACACACTTCAAATTCCATTATCTCGAGTTCCACCTCTTCCTCTCATTTCTGTAGATCCTTCCGGTTTTCTTCCCATTAATTGGAAACCAATTCAGGTCAAACCTCATCAAGATGGTCTGGTCATTTTAGACGTATTCGCAAGCATAGGTACCTCTCTACTCTCATGCCTTCGCAACAAATTACTTATCAAGCGCTACTACTCATTTGACACTGACCCTTTAGCTCCGAAAGCCCAAACACATCACTTTAATATTTTACACGGACAATATCTACTTCTTTTCCCTAAATCTGCCTTTGCTCACGTGCATACAGCCTTACCTCAAGATATTCGTTTGATAGATAATCAACACCTTCTCATTGTGGAACCAATCGATCTTCTCTTTGCCGGTTGGGAGTGTCAAGGAATGTCACGAGCAGGCAAAGGTCTCGGCTTAGCTGACCCTCGCACTAAATTATTCTTCGTATCATGCATTTTTTGCAATCATTAGATCGACCATTGGGATATATTTTAGAAAACGTGGCAGCCTATAACGATACTCGACCTACACTGTAAGCTGATTACAAGCGGATAGAATCATTAATTGGTCCTCCTCTTATCATTGATGCAACTGGTCACAGGTCCTTAGCTCATCGGGTCTGATATAAATGAACCAACTTGATTGACATTGGTCCCCTTAGAGAAGGAAATCTTTGTGTTAGACCCCCTTTTACACATATTCAGACTGAGTCCAAACATGCCTGTAGCCTGATCACCCGCCGAATTACAACATTAACATCTCAAGTCAGCCACTCAAAGTTCTATCTACTCTAGTGTCTTATCCACACTCTCACGCTTTCTCTGGTGATGGGCCCAGCTTGCTCAAAAATATTCACACACGCGGCCTAGATGAACCTAAAGAACAAGAACACCTTATGCATTTCTTTCCCAACACTACTTCTGCCCATGGTCTCACAAAACGACAACGGTGCTTCCATTTAGGTTGTATCATGGACCCTGAATCTCTCTCATTTGTCTAAGGCCTCGGATTAACAACAGGTCGTTAAGCACAAACCCATTCGTCTCAACTTGCTGCGGGGGGGGGATGCATCATCAATTTCTAAACACATACCTACATGATCTCTAGTCACCTTTAGAGGGACAAGTTCTCAAATTTTTCTCTTTCCATTCCCTATAAAACCTTCCCCTGAAATCACCATCTACGATTTCTTGAATCTTAGTCATATGTCATGGTCCATTCCAGCATATACTGTTGCCTAATCTGATCCCTCTAGTCATATTTCAACACCTTGTCACTGGACCACAACCTTTCTTACTCCCAGCTGGCACCATTAGACAAACTGCTTACAGGAAACACCGGTTGTTTACCCATTAAGTCAGTCACTTATCGCGGATGAACAACTAGCTTTTGCACAAGCCATGGAAGCAATGATGATTAAAGGTTTAGAAGCTCTTTAATGGAAATTTGGCTCTAATCTCTCTCAATCTGAACATGATATACTATAAAAAGTGATTGTGCGAAATATCGACGCTTTTGCTTTCTCTATGAATGATTTTGGTCGCCATACCACGTATAAAATGTCTATAGATCCCAAAGACAATCGTCCCATTTTCAAGCCAAAACACCGCTCATCCGAAACGGAATGAGAACTAGTGGACCAACGCTGCGCCGAATTGGAGGAAGCATGTCTTATTTATCGGTCGGACTCTTCTTTGCAACACCCACCGTCATGCCCCGATAAAAAGATGCCAAAGGAAACTTTACCGATCGTCGAATATGCGGCGATTATTGTGAACTGAATGCTAGAACCATACAAGATCAATATCCTATGCCATTGGCCGAAGAAATATTTCATCATGTAAGAGGCGCTAAATATTTCTGTTCTTTTGATTTACGAAAAGGTTTTAACCAAATTGAAATAGAGGAGAAAGATAGGCAAAAATCGCCTTTTGGGGTAGTGATGGTCGTTGGGAATGGTCTGTGATGTCTTTTGGACTTAAAAACGCCCTCGTAATTTTTCAAAAAGTAATGAATTTAGTTTTCGGTGGTTGCAAGTTTGCACATTGTTATATTGATGATTTGATTATCGCCTCTGTCAAAATTGAAGTTCACGGAGCTCATATCGAATGGGTCCTTAACTGAACTGAAAAAGGTCGGATTAAAATGTCATTCAACTAAATGTACTTTCCGGTCCGAGGGTGTGCCTTACCTTGGACATTTCATTTCCTCCAAGGGAGTCACACCACTTAAAGCAAAAACCGAGGCTATTAGCAAATTGCCAACTCCCATTGGTCTCACAAGTCTTCGAGCATTCTTAGGATTAGCTAATTATTATCGCAGATTTGTCCTTAGTGCTAGCACTATCGCTTCACCATTGAACGATCTACTCAAAAAAGAGGTCAATTTTGTATGGGGACCTGATAAATTTTTGGCTTTTCAAAAGTTGAAAGATGCCCTCTCTAGAGCTCCCATCCTCCGACCTCCTAATCACAAATTACCTTTCTGCCTACAAATACACTTTGGAAAGCCTGGGCTTGCGACCATCTTAACTCAGCGTGAACTAACATCAGAAGAATACGTGGTCACTTACGCAAGCAGAAGTAATAATCGTACAGAGTCAAATTATAGTAGTTATGAAGGAGAATGTCTGGCGGCAGTTTGGGGTATTGTATACATTCGCCACTACTTTTACGGATAATCGTTTACACTTCTAACCAACCATCAACCTTTACAATGGCTGATGACGAAAGATAAACTGCCGGGATAATTAGTGCGATTGGCATTAATTTTACAAGAATATGATGTGGAAATAATTCATTGTCCATGATTACTTAGCCTCAATGCAAACGGCATGTCCCAAAATCCTTTGCCAAGGACCACAAACAATGGAGTCCGGCAAGATTTCGATGACGACTTAGCAAATATGTCAGTAGGGTTTTATATTACACATTCTTTAGCTCCGCTGCCCAACTCTTGTTCTGCCCCAGATCTATGGAGGGACGGAGCAATAATTTTTTTCCTCTCGTCACAAACTTTTTTCGACCAAGCACTACATCGAAGGAGAAGGAACGAGTAAAGAAAATAGCTAAAAATTACCTATGGTTAAGTGGATCACTAGTTGGATTGTTAGCAGACGGTAGTTAGAGATGTAGAAATTAATGGTCTGTTTAAAGTATTTTATACGTCTAACTAGAAATATATAAAGAAGCCGAGGCAGTCAACCTCTAACTTCTCTCTCCACCTCTCAAACTTATCGCATTCACTGAGAAATTGGAAAGGAAGCTTCAACCATGGCTACCTAGGTTATCCAGAGGTTTACGGGAAATATATATATTAGTTTATTTACTGTTAGGGGTTTATTTCCTAAAAGAATATGTGATGCCCCCAAGATTTGATCGTGGTACCTACCGGACGGCAAGCAGCCGGTAGCTGATAGCATTTTTGTTTAAGTCTAGACCTAGTATTACTAACTAATGAAACTCTGAGACCTCCATAAGTCCTCACAGTGGACAGCTTCCAAGAAGCCTCTAGGATAATCCTGACCTCTTTGTGTTTTAGCAAAAACAACTGCCACCTTGGCTGACAAAATCTCTGACCACCAGCACCCTTGTGAAGGCAAGACTCCCCTAAGTCGATAGCAAAAAGAATCTCTGAATTTGCTCCCCTGAGCACTAAGTTATGGAGGGTCAAAGTTGACCTTTTGTACAGAAGCTCTCTAGGAGAGAGGGTCCTATCTTCTAATTTTTTTAAGTCCTATCTCTCTCACAGACTCTATCTACTGATATACGGAACCAATCAGATTATAGTTCCGTACGCAAAAGTACAGTTGCCGGTCTACTTTATGTACGGACACTGTACGACATGGCCTAAATGTCCACACGTGGTATGTCCGGATTCGCTCCTTTAATCCTCGAAGATGCCGCGCTCTAATGCAACATCGCCACGTGTCATCCGATGTGGCGATGTCCACAAACCGCCGAATTCTTCTTCCGCGATCTCGGCGCTAATTCCGTCCTTCCGATTAAACTCGCACTACATCGTAGCCGTAATAATTACATGCGCGGTATTTGTTTCGCTTACGAAATCAATGCGCAGTATTGATTTCTTATCCGTATCGCAATTTGTACATTTACGCTACCGGATATATGTATCCCGTTAACAATTATAGTTAAATGATTTTTCCTACGAATTAATGTTTAATTAATTATCGTACTATATATCACGTATGATTACTTCTAGACTTAACGGCTAAGGCTACCGTCTATCTACTGTCTGTCGGCCCGCAGGTACCAGGATCAAATCCTATAGCCGGCACATACCTTTTAGTAAATAATCCCCTAACTAAAATTTATTTCCCGTAAACCTCAGGATAGCCTAGGTAGCCATGGCTCTAGCATCCTCTCCAATTTCTCAGTGACTGCGACAAGTTTGAGAGTTGGAGAGAGAAGTTAGAGGTAGACTGCCTCGGCTTCTTTATTTCTATTCAGACCTAGAAAATACTTTAAAACCATTAATTTCTACACTCCCCTCAATTTGTAGTCAATCTTTAATTTCAGACCACACTTCTCCCTGCAGAAAATTAGCTAAGGGAAGGCACAGGTTTGGTCATCATATCTGCTACCATCTCACTATCTGGTCGGTACTCTAAATTGATTATTTTATATTCTACTTTCTCTCTAACAAAACTGAGTCTAATGTCCATATGTTTGGCTATAAAATGATGTTTAGGAATGGCACAAATAGCGATTGCTGCCTGATTATCACAAAACAAATTTTGCACACCACTCTTAAGGTCACCAAGTTCACCAAGCAAAGAATTGACCCACATCGATTCTTTTACAGCAGAGCAAGAGGCCATATACTCAGCCTCCATGGTGGATTGAGCAATAACCTTTTGCTGTTTGCTACTCCAACAGCAAGCCCCATCACCCACATATAATACATATCCAGAATTGCATCTCCTCATCGGAGCATCACCATAACTGGAATCACTCCAAGTAGTGATGTCAGTATTCTCCCCACCCAAATGCAACTATAGATCCCTAGTTCCTATCAAGTATCTAAGGACTCTCTTAGCTGCCTCCCAATCCCTCTTAGTGGGAGCATTTAGACTTCTACTCAACACTCCGACAGCTGCAGCTAAATCTGGCCGGGTACAATTCATAAAATAGATTAGACTTCTCACTACTTGTCTGTAAGGAATAGTCTGCATGAACTTCTGTTCTTCAGGAGATAATTCCTCGTCTAAGACTATGACTCTTTCTTCCTCACTCCCCTCAATTCCCTTCTTCAACTCCAGTGGAGTTGTACAACTATTAGTTTTATCCATTTGAAATTTTTTAAGCATGTTCCCTATTGCTACCTTTTGAGTCAATCTTATAATTTTTCTTTTTCGGTCTCTCTCTACTTGAATTCCCAAAATATATTTTGCTTCCCCCATATCGTTCATATCAAATCTCCCCTTAAGATCGGTTTTCAGTTTATTAATTTTTTCCATTGATTTACTAAAACCAAGCAAATCATCAACATAAATTGCAATAAATACAAAACCTTCCTCATCTAGGAAAACCTAGATTGAGTGATTTGAGCTGATTCGGATATATCCCAGACTGGTAAGAAACTCATCAAGCTTCTTATTCCACTGTCGAGGCGCCTGTTTCAAACCATAAAGAGATTTAATCAGTCGGCATACCTTACTCTCCTCTCCTTCCTCCACAAACCCTTCGCGTTGTCGAGTGAAGATCTCCTCTTCCAATTCTCCATGCAAAAAGGCTGTTTTGATGTCCATCTAGTGCACTTCCATGTCTTCCGCTGCTGCTAGGCTGAGAAGTATGCGGACGGAGGGAAATTTGACGACTGGGACAAAGGTTTCCTCGTAGTCAATTCCCTCCTTTTGTGTAAATCCCTTTGCCACTAGTCGGGCCTTGTAGCGCTCGATTGTGTTATATGGGTTCAGTTTTAATTTGAAAACCCACTTACAACCGATTGGTTTTTGGTTAGGTGGACAATCCACCAGCTCCTAAGTATCGGTTGCCATAATTGAAGCCATCTCTTCATTGATGGTTGTCTTCCACCGGTTTCTTTCTGGACAAGTCATCGCCTCTCCATAAGTTTGAGGTTCATCTTGATGAGATAGTTTAGTTACCTTGTTATTAACCTGTTTTTCTTGCAGTCTTTTGCTACTTCTCCTCCCCCCCTCAAAATCTGAGGCCGGAATAGATGGTTCTCGTGGATTCTTTCGAACAAACTCGGCTTCTCCCCTATCCCTTGATTCCGAATCAATTTCCACCACGTCTTCCGCTTCGAGTAGAGTTGTCACTGGAGTTTCCACAGCCGAGTCCTTTTCAGTCTGATTTGTTCCTGCAAGAATGTCATCTTCTCTAAAACCTGGATAGTTAGGAAGCACAAAGACATCAGAATTTTCTGACTCAAATCTGATTTTTACTGATTTCGTATATTTGAAGGGATCCACAGACTTTCATTCATCCATAACTACTAGATGTTTTACTAAGATTATATCTTCCCTTTTTAGATCATAAACTCTATATCCTTTAACATCTTTATCATATCCTAATAAGTATCCCGGTTTTCCTTTAGGATCTAGCTTCCAATTAGACCGATATGTATTTAGACTTAATACTTGACTGCCGAAAACCTTTAAGTGAGATATGTCTGGTTTCCGGCCTGTCCATCTCTCATAAGGTGTTTGATCTTTTATAGCTGAAATAAGAACTCAATTTTTGAGGTAATTAACACAATTCATTGCTTCTACCCAAACTCTTTTTCCTATCTTTTTATCTGACAACATACTTTTAGCACTATCACTTAGTGTTCTATTTAACCTTTCAGCTACCCCATTCTGTTCCGGATTTTTTAGAATTGTCATTAGGTGTTGAACCCCATCTTCCCTCAGAAAATCCTCAAACTGTTTAGAAGTATACTCTCCACCATTGTCACTCCTTACTCTCTTGATTAGAGTTTCATGGAGTTTTTTGCTCCATGCTTTATATTGTTTAAAACAATCCTGATTTTCTTACTTGTTTTTCAAAAAATACACCCGGGAATAACGAGACCAATCATCAGTGATAGTCATCATAAATCTCTTCCCCCTCGATGAGGGCACTTAAGCTGGTCCCCAAATAGCTGTGTGTATTAGATCTAGTATTTTTTCTCCCTTATAGGTGGTTCTTTTAGGAAAGGGTAATCTGTGTGCTTTACCTTGAGCACATCCACTACAATCACTTATATCATCACTCTCATTGAACTGAATCCCTTCCACCACTCCCATCTTTTTCATCTCTCTTAACTTATCTAGATTCACATGCCCAAGCCTCTTATGCCACATCATAATATCATGAACACCAGCATAATAAAGTTTCTTCTTTTCATTACTTAAGATAAGCCTAAACATCCCATGGCTACCTTTATCAGCAATGAAATAGACATCCTCCTCAAAACTAGCAGTAAAGACTCCTTCCCTAGTGCTAGTGAAAAAACCCTCATCATCTAAGGTTTTTGTTCAACTCCGGAATAAACAATACATCGGAGAATGTTAATATGGATGTATTTCCTTCTACTAACACTTTCAGATCTACCGATCCTACAAGAGTAGTGGTGACTATCCTCCCATCCCCGTACTCTATCTACGGTGGGAATCTTTCTTATCTTACTGAACAGGTGTCTATCCTTACACATGTGCATAGAGGCACCTGAATCTATAATCTAGCCTGCTTCACCTTTCAATCCACCGTAAGCACATTTCTGCCTTCGTGGAATTTCAACCTCATTTTTCGCCTCCAACTCCTCATCCAAAAGGAGCTCATCGTCCTCGTCCTCGGATTCCGCCTCAAGTACCTATGTGACAAGGGCCTTTTTCTTTCCTCTCGGGGTACCACCGGTCTGCTCCTCCTTTAACCGAAGCTCGGTTAGCTTAGTGCACTCTACCATATAGTGCCCCGGTTTCTTACAAAAATGACATAAACCTTTGGGAGCCCTTAGTTCGAACTCGTCAGCCTGTTTTTTCTGCTCCCTACCCCCAAAGTTTCCGACTAGTTTCCAGGAATCCTTGTTCCTCCAATCGGTCGCTGTAGCCAAAGCTTGGCCACTCTTTTCTCCCCTGCGGATCTCAATCATATTCTTTGGAATGAGAATCATCCCTGCCACTAAGTTCCATATCCACCTTGATTCCGGCAAGTCCTGCACACGGTTGACTATGTTCTCGAACTCATCAAGTAACTTCATCAGTACACAGTTAACCTTTTCTTTTTCACTAAAATCTTTTCCCGCACTCTCTAGCTCCATGAAGAGTGTAGCAAGCTCATTGCAAAAATCCAACATATTTCCCCCTTTGTATACATACTCCTTAACTTTCTGATAAGCCAAATGTTGTTGCTGAATCGTACCACTTCGCTACATCTCTATGAGAGCCATCTAAAGATCGGATGCCCATTCCACCTGCAAATGAGGACATGCAAGTCCTTGAGTGAGATGGCGTAGGATGAAGTGCTTTGCCGCAATATTGTTGAAGTACCAGGTTTCAGTATCATTCTCCTCGTTCCTCGGAATAGGTGACATGAATGCCAAACCAGTTCCTATTGGTGTGGTCGCCTCCTTCTCCTTTCCTTTGTCCACCACCTCTTCTTCTTTTGTTTCCTCCGTTGAAGGTGAATCCTCTTTCCTTGTGAATCTGCTTCCTCTAAACCCTGGAGGAATTCTAAGTCTTGATGGACGCCCCAACCGTCCACTCAATATCCCCCAAAACCTTTTTTCGCATGAAGCTCATATCATCATACTTTCACAGTATATGAAGCCAGTTCCATTAAATATTATTACCCTAGAGGGTGGGCCCATAACCTGAAACTCTGAGACCTCTATATGTCCTCAGAGTGGACAGTTTCCAAGAAGCCTCTAAGATAATCCTAACCCCATTGTGTTTCAGCAAAAACAACTGCCACCCTGGCAAACAAAAACTCTGACAACCTGCACCCCTATGAAGGCAAGACTCCCCTGAGTCGATAGCAAAAAGAATCTCTGAATTTGCTCCACTGAGCAGTAAGTTATGGAGGGTCAAAGTTGACTTTTTGTACAGAAGCTCTCTGGGAGAGAGGGTCCTATCTTGTAATTTTTCTAAGTCCTATCTCTCTCACAGAATCTATCTACTTATGTACGTAACCAATCAGATTAGAGTTCCGTACGCAAAAGTACAGCTGCCGGTGTACTTTATGTACGGACACTGTACGACATGGCCTAAATGTCCACACGTGGTATGTCCGGATTCGCTCCTTTAATCCTCGAAGATGCTGCGCTCCAATGCAACATCGCCACGTGTCATCCGATATGGCCATGCCCACAAACCGCCGAATTCTTCTTCCGCGATCTCGGGGCTAATTTCGGCCGTCTGATTAAACTCGCATTAGATTGTAGCCGTAATTATTACATGCGCGGTATTTGTTTCGCTTACAAAATAAATACGCGGTATTGATTTCTTATCCGTACCGCAATTCGTACATTGACGCTACCAGATCTATGTATCCCGTTAACAATTATAGTTAAATGATTTTTCCTACGAATTAATGTTTAATTAATTATCGTACTATATATCATGTATGATTACTTCTAGACTTAACGGCTAAGGCTACCGGCTATCTACTGTCTGTCCGCCGGCAGGTACCAGGATCAAATCCTGTAGCCGGCACATAACTTTTAGTAAATAATCCCCTAACTAAAATTAATTTCCCGTAAACCTCAGGATAGCCTAGGTAGCCATGGCTCTAGCTTCCTCTCCAATTTCTCAGTGACTGCGACAAGTTTGAGAGTTGGAGAGAGAAGTTAGAGGTAGACTGCCTCGGCTTTTTTATTTTTATTCAGACCTAGAAAATACTTTAAAACCATTAATTTCTACAACTATAGGGTTTGATATTTAATTACACATTAATATATATGATAGTTTATTTAACTCAAACAGTTTATGGGAGACATAGATCTAGTAATGTAAAAGTATGGATTACGGTACGGATAAGAAACAAATACGGCGCAATATATCTTTAGCGAAACGAATACCGCGCATGTTTTTATTACGGCTACGATTAAATGTAAATTTATTCGGACGCCCGAAATTAGCGTCGAGATCGCGGAAGAAGATTTCGGCGGTTTTTGGTCATCGCCACATCGGATAACACGTGGTGGAATGACATTGGATCGCGGCTTCTCCGAGGATTAAGGGAGCGAATCCGAATATACCACGTGTCGACATTTAGGCCATGTCGTATAGTGTCCGTACAAAAAGTACACCGGCAACTGTACTTTTGTGTACGAAAGTGTAATGTGATTGGCTCCGTACATCAGTAGATAGAGTCTGTGAGAGAGATATGACTTAGAAAATTTAGGAGATAGGACCATCTCTCCAAAAGAGCTTTTATACAAAAGGTCAATTTTGACCCTCTATAACTTACTGCTCAGGGGAGCAAATTCAGAGATTATTTTTGCTATCGACTTAAGGGAGTCTTGCCTTCACAGAGGTGCACGTGGACAGAGATTTTGTCTGCCAGGGTGGCAATTGTTTTTGCTGAAATACAAAGGGGTCAGGGTTATCCTACAAGCTTCTTAGAAACTGTCTATTTTGAGGACTTATGGAGGTCTCATAGTTTGAGGTTATGAGCCCAACCTCTATGGTACTAATCATTAATGGAACAAGCTTCATATACTGGGAAAGTATAATGATAGGAGCTCTATGCGAAAAAAGATTTTGGGGGATAGTGAGTGGACGGTTTGGGCGTCCATCAAGTCTTGGAATTCCTCCATGGTTTGGAGGAAGCAGATTCACCAAGAAAGAGGATCCACCTTCAATGGAGGAAACAAAGAAAGGAGAGGTGGTGGACAAAGGAAAGGAGAAGGAGAAGACCACACCAATGGCAACTGGTTCGGCATTCATGCCACCTATTCCGAGGAACGAGGAGAATGATACTGAAACTTGGGACTTCAATAATATAGCGGCAAAACACTTCATCCTACACCATCTCACTCAAAGACTTGCTTGTCCTCATTTGCAAGTAGAAAGGGCATTCGATCTTTAGATGGCTCTCATAGAGATGTATCGCAGTGGTACGATTCAGCAAAAACTGTTGGCTGATCAGAAAGTTAAGGAGTATGTATACAAAGGGGGGAAGATGTTGGATTTTTGCAATGAGCTTGCTACACTCTTCATGGAGCTAGAGAGTGCAGGAAAAGATTTTATTGAAAAAGAAAAGGTTAACTATTTACTGATGAAGTTACCCGATGAGTTCAAGAACATAGTCAGCCGTGTGCAGGACTTGCCAGACTCAAGATGGATATGGAATTCAGTGGTAGGGATGATTCTCATTCGGGAGAATACGATTGAGATCCGAAGGGGAGGAAAAAGTGGCCAAGCCTTGGCAACTAGGACCAATTGGAGGAACAAGGATTCCCAAAAAACGGTCGGAAACTATGAGCGGAGGGAGCAGATAATCAGATCGACGAGTTCGGACAAAGGGCTCCCAAAGGTTTGTCATTTTTGTAAGAAACCGGGGCACTATATGGCAGAGTGCACTAAGCTAAGCGAGCTTCGGTTAAAGGATGGGCACACTGGTGGTACCTCTAGAGGAAAGAAAAAGGCCCTTGTGACAGAGGTACATGAGGCGGAATCCGAGGACGAGGACGATGAGCTCCTTTTAGGTGAGGAGTTGGAGGCGAAAAACGAGGTCGAAATTCCACGATGGCAGAAATGTGCTTACAGTTTATTGATAAGTGAAGCAAGCTGAATTGTAGATTCAGGTGCCTCCATGCACATGTGTAAGGATAAACACCTCTTCACTATGATAAAAAAGATTCACACTGTAGAGAAAGAGTACGGGGATTGGAGGATAGTCACCACTACTATTGTAGGATGGATAGATCGGAAAGTGATAATAGAAGGAAAGACATCCATAGTACCATTCTCCGATGTATTATTTATTCCGAAGCTGAACAAAAACCTCAAATCTACAACTGTATTAGATGATAAGGGTTTTTTTACTAGCATTTGGGATGGAGTCTTTACTGCTAGTTTTGAGGAGGATGTCTATTTCACTGATGAGAAAGGTAGCCATGGGGTGTTTAGGCTCGTTTTAAGTAATGAAACGAAGAAATTTTATTATGCTGGTGTTCATAATTTTATGATGTGGCATAAGAGGCTTGGGCATGTGAATCTAGACAAGTTAAGAGAGATGAAAAAGATGGGAGTGGTAAAAGGGATTAAGTTCAGTGAGAGTGATAATATAAGTGATTGTAGTGAATGTGCTCAAGGTAAAACACACAGATTACCCTTTCCTAAAACAACCACCTATAAGGGAGAAAAAATTCTAGATCTAGTACACACAGATATTTGGGGACCGGATAAAGTGCCCTCACCGAAGGGAAGAGATTTATGATGACTATCACTAATGATTGGTCTCGGTATTCCCGAGTGTATTTTTTAAGAAATAAGTCCGGAAGCTCAGGATTGTTTTAGACAATATAAAGCATGGAGCGAAAAACTCCATGAAACTCCAATCAAGAGAATAAGGAGTGACAATGGTGGAGAGTATACTTCTAACCAGTTTGAGGATTTTTTGAGGGAAGATGGGGTCTAACACCAAAAGACACTTCCAAAAAACCCAGAACAAAATGGAGTAGCTGAAAGGTTAAATAGAACACTAAGTGATAGTGCTAGAAGTATGTTGTCAGATAAGAAGAGAGGAAAAAGGTTTTAGGCAGAAGCAATGAACTGTGCTAATTACCTCAAAAATAGAGTTCTTATTTCTGCTATAAAAGATCAAACACCTTATGAGAGATGGACAGGCCGGAAACCAGACATATCTCAATTAAAGGTTTTCGGCAGTCAAGTATTCAGTCTAGATACTGATCGGTCCAATAAGAAGCTAGATCCAAAAGGAAAACCGAAATACTTATTAGGATATGATGAGGAAGTTAAAGGATATAGAGTTTTGCAATTCTGTGTCCTCCATTGGACTACAGAATACAGGAAGCCTCTAGATACTATTTAACTAACCCACTTTAAGCCACGACCAATTCTGCCGAAGAAGGCACACTGACAATTTGACAGCACCCCTGTGCAGCTTGGACTCCCTTGAGTCTGTAGCAAAAAGAATCACTGAAAACGGCCAACCAGGCGATAAGTTATGAGTCGGCAAAAAATGCCAATTTATACAAAGCTCTCTTAGAGAGAGGTGTCTATCTACCAAATATTTCCTAAGTCCTAAATCCCTCTCACAACCCCTATCTACTAAAGTATGAACCAATCGTATTACTGTAGAGTATAGAAAGGTACTATGGCGGATGTACTTTCTGTACGGCCGGTGTACGACAATGCTCTTGAGTGGACGCGTGTCATTTTTCCACTTGTTCGTATTTCCTCCGGAATTCCCGTGACCGAATGTCATCCTTCCACGCGGAGCCACGTCATGCCACGTCCATAAAATCCAAAGTGACCATTCCGCGATCTCGGTGACGACGTGCGCCGTCGGATTAAATCTGACATTAAATGTCGACGGTTCAAAGTGTCTGTTTCATTTGTTTCGTGCGAAATGACGTTTGCACTAAACCTTAACAAGTTCTATGTTTGTTTCGTTTCATATTCCAGTTAGATCATTTCGGTACTATACAATAGTTTATGAATGAAACCCTATATCATCTAAGGGACTTCTACGACAGACTGGTTAGAGCTAACGGCTACGCCGCGCTCTACTGGTCGGGGGTTCGAGTCCTGCCGGACTCAACCTTTTGTTGAGAGTGATTTAAGTCACTCTTTAGTCCTTCCTATGGAGCAGGGGCAGCCATGGCTCCATCGCTCTCTCTCTCCTTCAGTGACTACAAAAAGTATGGGGGAAAGAGAGAAGAGATGGAGGCAGGCTTCCATCATTTCTTATATATGTTTATGCTAATTTTATTTTAAACTAGAAAATACAAAAACTACTTATTTCAACAAGTTTATGATCTAAAAAGGGAAGATATAATCTTAGTAAAGCATCTAGTAGTTATGGATGAAGGAAAGTCGGTGGATCCGTTCAAGTATATAAAGTCAGTAAAAATCAGATTTGAGTCAGAAAATTCCGATGACTTTGAGCTTCCTAACTATCCAGGTTTTAGAGAAGATGACATTCTTGCAGATACAAATTAGACCGAAAAGGACTCGGCTGTGGAAACTCCAGTGACAACTCTACCCGAAGCGGAAGACGTGGTGGAAATTGATTCGGAATCATGGGATAGGGGAGAAGTCGAGTTTGTTCGAAAGAATCCACGAGAACCATCTATTCCAGCCTCAGATTTTGAGGGGGGAAGGAGAAGTAGCAAAAGACTGCAAGAAAAAAAGGTTCATAACAAGGTAACTAACCTATCTCATCAAGATGAACCTCAAACTTATGGAGAGGCGATGACCTGTCGAGAAAGAAATCGGTGGAAGACTGCCATCAATGAGGAGATGGCCTCAATTATGGCAGCCGATACTTGGGAGCTAGTGGATTGTCCACCTAACCGAAAACCAATCGGTTGTAAGTGGGTTTTCAAATTAAAACTGAACCCAGATAACACAATCTAGCGCTACAAGGCCCGACTAGTGGCAAAGGGATTTACACAAAACAAGGGAATTGACTACGATGAAACCTTTGCCCCGGTGGTCAGATTTCCCTTCATCCGCATACTTCTCATTGTGGCAACAGCGCAAGACATGGAAGTGCACCAGATGGACATCAAAACAGCCTTTTTGCATGGAGAATTGGAAGAGGAGATCTTCATGCGACAACCGAAGGGTTTGTGGAGGAAGGAGAGGAGAGTAAGGTATGCCGGCTGATTAAATCTCTTTATGGTTTGAAACAAGCCCCTCGACAGTGGAATAAGAAGCTTGATGAGTTTCTTACCGGTCTAGGATATATTCGGATCAGCTCAGATCACTCAATCTATGTTTTCGAAGATGAGGAAGGTTTTATATTTATTGCAATTTATGTTGATGATTTACTTGTTTTAAGTAAATCAATGGAAAAAATTAATAAACTGAAAAACCGATCTTAAGGGGAGATTTGAAATGAAGGATATGGGGGAAGCAAAATATATTTTGGGAATTCAAGCAGAGAGAGACCGAAAAAGAAAAATTATAAGATTGACTCAAAAGGAAGTATTAGGGAACATGCTTGAAAAATTTCAAATGGATAACGCTAATAGTTGTACAACTCCAATGGAGTTGAAGAAGGGAAGTGAGGGGAGTGAGGAAGGATGAATCATAGTCTTAGACGAGAAATTATCTCCTGAAGAACAGAAGTTCATGCAAACTATTCTTTACAGACAAGTAGTGGGAAGTCTAATCTATTTTATGAATTGTATCCGGCCGGATTTCGCTGCAGCTGTAGGAGTGCTGAGTAGAAGTCTAAATGCTCCCACTAAGAGGGATTGGGAGGCAGCTAAGAGAGTCCTTAGATATTTGATAGGAACTAGGGATCTATGGTTGCATTTGGGTGGGGAGAATACAGACATCACTACTTGGAGTGATGCCAGTTATGGTGATGCTCCGATGAGGAGATGCACTTCTGGATATGTATTATATGTGGGTGATGGGGCTTGCTGTTGGAGTAGCAAACAGCAAAGAGTTATTGCTCAATCCACCATGGAGGCTGAGTATATGGCCTCTTGCTCGGCTGTAAAATAATTGATGTGGGTCAAGTCTTTGATTGATGAGCTTGGTCACCTTAAGAGTGGTGTGCAGAAAAGTTTTTATGATAATCAGGCAGCAATTGCTATTTCTGCCAATCCTAAACATCATTTTAAAGCCAAACACATGGACATCAGACTCAGCTTTGTTAGAGAGAAATTAGAAAACAAAATAATCAGTTTAGAGTACAAACCAGACAGTGAGATGGTAGCAGATATGATGACCAAACGTGTGCCTTCCCCTAAGCTAATTTTCCGCAGGGAGAAGTGTGGTCTGAAATTAAATATTGACTAGAAAATAAGCGGAGTGTAGAAATTAATGGTCCATTTTAAGTATTTTCAAGGTCTAAATAGAAATATAGAAAGAAGCCGAGGCAATCTACCTCTAACTTCTTTCTCCAACTCTCAAACTTGTCGTAGTCACTGAGAAATTGGAGAGGGAGCTAGTGCCATGGCTACCTAAGGTATCCAGAGGTTTACGGGAAATTTATATTAGTTAGGGGTTTATTTACTTAAAGGTATGTGCCGGCCACAGGATTTGATCCTGGTACCTACCGGCCGGCAGACAGCAGTTTGCCGGTAGCCTTAGCCATTAAGTTTAGAACTAATGTTACGTAGTGTATGGTTTGATATTTATTAAAACAGAAATACATAGGATAAATCATTTAACTATAATTGTTTACGGGATACATAGATCCAGTAATGTATAAGTACAGATTACGGTACGGACAAAAAATCAATACATCGCATTTATTTCTTTAGTGAAACGAATACCGCGCATGTATTTATTACGGCTACGATTAAAAATCGAATTTAATCAGACGGCCAAAATTAGCGCCGAGATCGCGGAAGAAGATTTCAGCAGTTTGTGGCCATCGCCACATCGGATGACACGTGGCGAAATTACATTGGATCGTGGTATCTCTGGAGATTATGGCACCGAATCCGGATATGACATCTGTCGACATTTAGGCCATGTCGTACAATGTCCGTAAATAAAGTACACCGGCACCTGTACTTTTGCGTACGGAACTGTAATCAGATTGGTTCCGTGCATCAGTAGATAGAGTTTGTGAGAGAGATAGGACTCAGAAAAATAAGGAGATAGGACCCTCTTTCCCAGTGAGCTTCTGTACAAAAGGCCAACTTTGACCCTCCATAACTTACAGCTCAGGGGAGCAAAATCAAAGATTCTTTTTGCTATCGACTCAGGGGAGTCTTGCCTTCATAGGGGTGCAAGTGTTCAGAGTTTTTGTCTGCCAGGGTGGCAGTTGTTTTTGCTGAAACATAAAGGGGTCAGAGTTATCCTAGAGGCTTCTTGGAAGTTGTCCACTCTGAGGACTTATGGAGGTCTCAAAGTTACAACCCGTCCACTCACTATTCCCCTAAACCTTTTCTCACATAGAGATCTTGTCATCATACTCTCCCAGTATATGAATCCAGTTCCATTAAAGATGGGCGCCTTAGATGGTGGGCCCATAACTTGCAACTCTGAGACCTCCATTGGCCCTTTGAGTAAGCAGCTCACACGAAGCCTTTATAATAACCCAGACCCTTTTGTGTTTCAACAAAAAACACTGCCTCCCTGGCAAACAAAAACTTTGACCACCTCCACTCTTGTGAAGGTAAGACTCCCTTGAGTTGATAGCAAAAATAATATCTGAATTTGCTTCCCTGAGTAGTAAGTTATGGAGGGTCAAAGTTGACCTTTTGTACATAGGCTGTCTGGGAGAAAGGATCCTATCTACCAAATTTTCGTAAGTCCTTTTTCTCTCTAAAACTCTATCCACTGAAGTACGACACTAATCAAAATACTGTGTCGTACAGAAAGGTACTGGGGTCGGTGTACTTTCTATACGGCCATGGTACGACATGGCCAACTAGTCGACACATGTCATATCTGGATTCAATCCTCTAATTCCCGAAGATGCCGTAATCCAATGTGGTCGTGTCACGTGTCAATTGATGTGGCGATAATCGAAAACCGCCAAAATCCTATTTTGCGATCTCGACATCTTTTGCGGCCGTCTGATCAAAACCGGGTTTTAATCGTAGCCGTCATAAATCGTTGCATGTTTTTTGTTTTGTTGTCGAAACAAAATGCGTGGTATCCGTTTCGGAACCATATCGCTTCGTAATTTATAAACCTGTATCCATGTGCGACGTCTATAGTTTCAGTTAAATGAATTAGTTCACGCTTCACGGTTTATATATTTGTCAAACCCTATAGGTCTCACCACCGATTCTTAGTCTTTAGGATAAAGCTATTGTCTATTTGAGACATGACGGACGGCAGGTACCACGATCAAATCATGGGTCGATCAAGTATATTTTGGTAAATCTACCAAAATCTACCACTTGTCACTTTATCTCTTAAGCAGCATAGGCAACCATGGCTCTAGCTTCCTCTTCAACTTTCAGTGACTGCGACAGGTGTGGGAGCTGAAGAGAGGAGTTAGAAGCAGACTGCTTCAGCTTCTTTTCTGCCTTTCATTTTAGATCTAGAAAATACTAAAAATAACCATTAATTTCTACATTGTTCCATTAGGCGGTCTCAGTAAACGTCAAAAAATTGTTTATTGAAGCCATCTTTCCATTGTGTGGGTCAATAACCGACATTTTATTTCCGTGGAAAAATTTGATTGGTCCATGTAATAGATGAATACGATTATGGAAATCTTGAAAAAATCTATGAAAGCAAATTGTGACCACATATTTTTATTAGCGAAGGTAAAAAGTGACTGGTACAACGTATTGAATAAAATCTGCACGGGCGGACGAAGCTTAAGATTTGTAAAAGCGTACAAAAATGTCAGAATGGTTAGTGGATGGAAACAGATGCGTTAAACAGTATCCTCCTTTCAAAGATTTTCTTGCGGCTTCTAGTAGCCTCACATCCTCCTAGGCGGAAGGCACATGTCATATGCGACGTGTACCCACCGGGTCGCGTGGTCGTCATGGATATTTGTTCACTTTTCCACGAGGCACGATGCTATTAGTTCAAACGGTAAGAATTGACCTACTCTGGGTCACTTATTGCGAAATGAAATTGTCAAACGATGGCGTATCCGATAATGCATCCGACGGTCCTAGTTTCCGCCCATAAACGTGGAGAATCAAATCCCTTATTCAGTAGGCTTGTTGTTTTGACATTTTATTTTTTTTGGTATGGCACTGTACGGAACAGTACAACTTTAAGTAAAAAACGACATTTATTCCCTAATGGAACCTTACCCTAAGAGCGCTGTTCCATTAGGCGGTCTCAGTAAACGTCATAAATTCCTTTACTATAGCTATCGTTCCATTTTGTCGAGTCATTAACAAACATTGTTTTTGCGTGGCACACTCTGATTTGTCCACGTAATAGATAGATACGATTTTGGTAATCTTCAAAGAATATCAGACATAAAATTGTGACCTTATATTTGTACCAGCGAAGGTAAAAAGTGACTCGTACGACGTATTGAATAAAATCTGTGCGGGCGTACGAAACTTAAGATTTGTAAAAGCGTACGAAAATGTCAGAATGGCTAGTGGATGGCAACAGAAGCGTGAAATAATATCCTCCGTCAAAGATTTTCTTGCGGCTTGCGATATTGTCGCATCCTCCTTGGCGTTTTCATATGTCTTATGCGAGGTGTACCCACCTGGTCACGCGATCGTCGTGGATATTTGTTCATTTTTCCACGAGGCACGATGATATTCGTTCAGAAGCTTAAAATTGACCTACTCTGGGTCACTTGTTCCGAACTGAAAGTGTGAGACGATGGCGTATCCGATTATGCATCCAACAATCCACGTTTACGCCCATAAACGTGGAGAATCAAATCGCTCATTCTGTAGGCTTGTTTTTTTGGCATTTTAATTTTTTGGTAAAGCACTGTACGAAACAGTACCACCATCAGTAAACACCGACATTTTTTCCCTAATGGAACCTTACCTTTAGCCATCGTTCCATTGTATCGGGTCAGTAACCAACATTTTATTTGCGTGGAACACTTTGATTGGTCCACGTAATAGTTGAATAAGATTCTGGTAACTTAATCTCTGACATCAAATTGTGACCATATATTTGTACCAGCGAAGGTAAACAATGACTAGTACGAGGTATTGAATAAAATCTGTACGGGCGGAGGAAACTTAAGATTTATAAAAGCGTACAAAAATGTCAGAATTGTTAGTGGATGGCAACAGAAGCGTGAAACAATATCCTCCGTCAAAGATTTTCTTGCGGCTTCCGGTGGCCTCGCATCCTCCCTGGCGGAAGGCACATGTCATAGGCGACGTGTACCCACCTCGTCGCGCGGTTGTCTTCGATATTTGTTCACTTTTCCACGAGGCACGATGCTATTCGTTTTGGTGCTAAAAATTGACCTACTCCGGGTCACTTGTTGGGAACTAGAAGTGTCAAACGATGGCGTATCCGATTATGCATCAGACGGTCCATGTTTACGCCAATAAACGTGGAGAATCAAATCCCTCATCCAGTAAGCTTGTTGTTCTGACATTTTATTTTTTCTGGTACGGCACTGTACTAAACAGTACGACTTTCAGTAAACAACGACATTTTTCCCCTAATGGAACTTTACCCGTATTGAGGTCGACGAATTAGGCTTGTTCTCCATTAGGCGGTCCGAGTAAACATGAGGATACGTTTATTTCTAGTGTTTACTGGCATGGCCTTCCATTATGTCGTGCCAGTAGACATCGTTTCTCAGTTATGATTGGCACCACGTAGGTTTGTTTTCAGATTTTTAAAATCTAGAAATATTCTTCAAGCTGAAAAATCTGTACGTAATATTTGTACAGGTGGCGGTAGTTAATGACTCATACAAAAATTTTGCGACCAGATTTTAATTTTGAAATTGAAAATCAAAATTTTGGAACGGAATGTCAAAAAGGCGCCGCAAACTTTTAAGGTTAGCGAATGTCAAAAGGAGCGTGCGAAGATATTTCGGTCGACCTACATACACCGTGGCGGAAGGCACATGGCAGAAGGCACATGGCGTGTACGACGTGTTTGATTCACATTGCCTGTTCGTGGTGGATTTTTTTTTTTTAATTTTCACGTTAACCAATGGTACGCGACTTGTGTGAAGAAACTCTCCTCCTGATGAGAGTCTCTTCACACTGGACGATGTGCGTGATTTCTTCACGAATCTAAAAAAGTGAAAAATCCAACGGTCGACATTTACGCCTATAATATTTGAGCCATCCAGTAGACATGTTTCGTCTGACAAAAAAAAAAATGGTACGAATCTGTACGAAATCGTACGGCGTCCATCAAACAACCCCACTTTTCCTCTAATGGAAGTTCACCCTTACTCTACGCCTAAACGCAGCAGCGAATGAAATCGATTAAATGCTCAAGGTAGGATTTTATGAGGATCAAGTTTTCGCGTTTTTTTACAAGGGTGAGTTGTCACACGTGGGAGCTTACTCTTGTGGCAGAGATCGATCGAGATTCTTGAGATTGGTTCTTTTGGTCATAGAATCTAACCCTAATGTACGGTCCGTAGCCCTACCAACAGTGCAACATGATTCCAAGATTTCAGGCAAGTAAAATCGTTACGTCACGATGATATGCGCTTTTAGGTTGATGGTTTTTCCATCGCAAATTATGCAATGTCATACCGCAAGACGTCAACGAGTATTATTGTTGATTCTTATACTAATTGGTATACCTGCTTGCTCGGCTAAATTGGTCACTCCACCGAAAGGGGAAGAGAAGGACACTCCCACCAAAATCAGTAGAAGGGACTGAGACAAAGCAGAGATGCAGGCAACCATGGCGGCCATGATGAAGGAGCAGTTTGCCCCGCTTATGGCGCAGGTCAAACTGCAATTAATGGAATGGCCCGAACCGCAGTCCATATACCCTCTTTTCTTGGGCAATCTCTCCGAGAGTCAACCGTCCAACAGCGAGCAGCTCTTTTCAAAAGGACTCCCGATCATAATCGTGAGTCTAAATCCATTAACACTTGCATACCATTATCTTTCGCTAAAGAACCTAAAACCCTTATCCCGGAAACAACCTTTAGCATCACTGCTGAGGCCTTAACCATTCTAGAGGGGAGTATATAAGATGCTTATAAGGTCATAGAACAGTTAGCAATACTGTCCACTATGCTTCCCGAATCGAATAACGAGGCTAAATCCTCAGATTTAACTCAATCTGCACATGCATTACAAGTGCTTCAAAACCATCGTAGTACCCTATCTCTTCAAGCGATTACTCTCAAAGAGCGTTCCATTCTTACTCCACACATCAGGTTTTTGGATAACAAGTTAGGTTTGTTCACAGTTAATGGGGTGGCCCCAGCTTTACCTCTCTTGGACACAGGGGCGAAACCCATTATCCTCAGATAAGATTTTGCCAAGAAAATATGTCTTACCGCAGATACACTACAACCCACTACCACTCGTTTGTTGACTTCTGCAAGAACCACAGAACCAGTCCTAGGTATGACAAAAGAACCACTCTGTTTTCAATTTTAGTGTCAATCACAATCCGATTTCACAGAAATATACGCTCACGCCTTGGTCACCAATTGTAGTGATTATGAGTGCTTGGTCGGCGAAGACGTCATTTTCCGAGTAGGGGGGGGGGGTTGATATGCATCATCAAACATTTTCGTATAGACCAAACAATTTTCCAAACTGCAAAGTTTGTAGAAACTAATGGTTTTATTAGTATTTTCTAGGTCTGAAAAGAAATATAGAAGTCGAGGCAGTCTATCTCTAACTTCTCTCTCCAACTCTCAAACTTGTCGCAGTCACTGAGAAATTGGAGAGGAAGCTAGAGCCATGGCTACCTTGGCTATCCCGAGGTTTACGGGAATTTTATATTAGGGTTTATATATTTAATTAAAATGTATGTGCCGGCGGCAGGATTTGATCCTTGTACCTGCCGGCCAGCAGACACGAAGTAGCCGGTAGCCTTAGCCGTTTAATCTAGCGGTAGTGTTACCTAGCATATAGTTTGATAATTATTTACATATGTATACAAGCGATAAACCATTTAACTGAAATGAATTACGGGATACATAGATCCAGTAATATATAATGTACGACTTACGGTACGGACACAAATTAGTACCGCGCATTTGTTTCGTAAATGAACAAATACCGCGCATGTATTTATTACGGCTACGATTAAAGCCGAATTTAATCGGACGGCCGGGATTAGCGCCGAGATCGCGGAGGAAGATTTTGGCGGTTTGTGGCCATCGCCACATCGGATGACGCGTGGCGAAATTCCGTTGGATTGTGGAATCTCCGGAGATTATGGCACCGAATCCGGATTTGACATGTGTCGACATTTTGGCCATGTCGTACAATATACGTACATAAAGTACACCGACAGCTGTACTTTTGCGTACGGAACTCAATTCTGATTGGTTCCGTACATCAGTAGATAGAGTCTGTGAGAGAGATAGGACTTAGAAAAATTAGAAGATAGGACCCCCTCTCCCAGAGAGCTTCTGTACAAAAGGTCAACTTTGACCCTCCATAACTTACTGCTCACGGGAGCAAATTCAAAGATTCTTTTTGCTATCGACTCAAGGGAGTCTTGTCTTCACAGGGGTGAAGTTGGTCAGAGTTTTTGTCTGTCAGGGTGGCAGTTATTTTTGCTTAAACACAAAGGGGTCAGGATTATCCTAGAGGCTTCTTGGAAGCTGTCCACTCTGAGGACTTATGGAGGTCTCAGAGTTTCAGGTTATGGGCCCACCCTCTAGGGTACCAATCTTTAATGGAACTGGCTTCATATACTGGGAAAGTATGATGATAGGAGCTCTATGCGAAAAAAGGTTTTGGGGGATAGTGAGTGGACGATTGGGGCGTCCATCAATTCTTGGAATTCCTCCAGGGTTTAAAGGAAGCAGATTCACCAGGAAAGAGGATTCACGTTCAACGGAGGAAACAAAGGAAGGAGAGGTGGTGGACAAAGGAAAGGAGAAGGAGGCGACCACACCAATAGCAACTAGTTTAGCATTCATGTCACCTATTCCGAGGAACGAGGAGAATGATACTGAAACCTGGGACTTCAACAATATGGCGGCAAAGCACTTCATCCTACGCCATCTCACTCAAGGACTTGCATGTCCTCATTTGCAGGTAGAGAGGGCATCCGATCTTTGGATGGCTCTCATAGAGATGTACCGAAGTGGTACGATTCAACAACAACAGTTGGCTGATCAGAAAGTTAAGGAGTATGTATACAAAGGGGGAAATATGTTGGATTTTTGCAATGAGCTTGCTACACTCTTCATGGAGCTAGAGAGTGCGCGTAAAGTTTTTAGTGAAAAAGAAAAAGTTAACTGTTTACTAATGAAGTTACCTGATGAGTTCGAGAACATAGTCAACCGTGTGCAGGACTTGCCGGACTCAAGGTGGATATGGAACTCAGTGGTAGGGATGATTCTCGTTCGAGAGAATACGATTGAGATCCGAAGGGGAGGAAAAAGTGGCCAAGCCTTGGCAACAGCGACCGATTGGAGGAACAAGGATTCTCGGAAAACCAGTCGGAAATTATGGGGGTAGGGAGCAGAAAAAACAGGTTGGCGAGTTCGAACCAAGGGCTCCCAAAGGTTTATGTCATTTTTGTAAGAAACCGGGGCACTATATGGCAGAGTGCACCAAGCTAACCGAGCTTCGGTTAAAGGAGGGGCAGACCGGTGGTACCCCGAGAGGAAAGAAAAAGGCCCTTGTCACACAGGTACTTGAGGCGGAATCCGAGGACGAGGACGATGAGCTCCTTTTGGATGAGGAGTTGGAGGCGAAAACTGAGGTTGAAATTCCACGAAGGCAGAAATGTGCTTACGGTGGATTGAAAGGTGAAGCAGGCTGGATTATAGATTCAGGTGCCTCAATGCACATGTGTAAGGATAGACACCTGTTCACTAAGATAAGAAAGATTCCCACCGTAGAGATAGAGTACGGGGATGGGAGGATAGTCACCACTACTCTTGTAGGATCGGTAGATCTGAAAGTGTTAGTAGAAGGAAAGACATCCATATTAACATTCTCCGATGTATTGTTTATTCCGGAGCTGAACAAAAACCTTATCTCTACATCATTAATTAGATGATAAGGGTTTTTTCACTAGCACTAGGGAAGGAGTCTTTACTGCTAGTTTTGAGGAGGATGTCTATTTCATTGCTGAGAAAGGTAGCCATGGGATGTTTAGGCTGATCTTAAGTAATGAAACGAAGAAACTTTATTATGCTGGTGTTCATGATATTATGATGTGGCATAAGAGGCTTGGGCATGTGAATCTAGATAAGTTAAGAGAGATGAAAAAGATGGGAGTGGTGGAAGGGATTTAGTTCAGTGAGAGTGATGATATAACTGATTGTAGTGGGTGTGCTCAAGGTAAAGCACACAGATTACCCTTTCCAAAAACAGCCACCTACAAGGGAGAAAAACTTCTAGATCTAGTACACACAGATATTTGGGGACCAGCTAGAGTGCCCTCACCGGGGGGGAAGAGATTTATGATGACTATAACTGATGATTGGTCTCGGTATTCCCGAGTATATTTTTTGAAAAACAAGTCAGAGGCTGAGGACTGTTTTAGACAATATAAAGCATGGAGCGAAAAACTCCATGAAACTCCAATCAAGAGAGTAAGGAGTGACAATGGTGGAGAGTATACTTCTAACCAGTTTGAGGATTTTTTGAGGGAAGATGGGGTTCAACACCAAAAGACAGTGCCAGAAAATCTTGAACAGAATGGGGTAGCTCAAAGGTTAAATAGAACACTAAGTGATAGTGCTAGAAGTATGTTGTCGGATAAGAAGATAGGAAAAAGGTTTTGGGCAGAAGCAATGAACTGTGCTAATTACCTCAAAAATAGAGTTCTTACTTCAGCTATAAAAGATCAAACACCTTATGAGAGATGGACAAGCTGGAAACCAGACTTATCTCATTTAAAGGTTTTCGGCAGTCAAGTATTCAGTCTAGATACTGATCGGTCCAATTGGAAGCTAGATCCTAAAGGAAAACCGGGATACTTATTAGGATATGATGAGGATGTTAAAGGATATAGAGTTTATGATCTAAAAAGAGAAGATATAATCTTAGTAAAGCATCTAGTAGTTATGGATGAAGGAAAGTCTGTGGATCCCTTCAAATATACAAAGTCAGTAAAAATCAGATTTGAGTCAGAAAATTATGATGACTTTGAGCTTCCTAACTATCCAGGTTTTAGAGACGATGACATTCTTGCAGGAACAAATCAGACCGAAAAGGACTCGGCTGTGGAAACTCCAGTGACAACTCTACTCGAAGCGGAAGACGTGGTGGAAATTGATTCGGAATCAAGGGATAGGGGAGAAGCCGAGTTTGTTCGAAAGAATCCACGAGAACCATCTATTCCGGCCTCAGATTTTGAGGGAGGGAGGAGAAGTAGCAAAAGACTGCAAGAAAAACAGGTTAATAACAAGGTAACTAAATTATCTCATCAAGATGAACCTCAAACTTATCGAGAGGCGATGACTTGTCCAGAAAGAAACCGGTGGAAGACAGCCATCAATGAGGAGATGGCTTCAATCATGGCAGCCGATACTTGGGAGCTGGTGGACTGTCCACCTAACCGAAAACCAATCGGTTGTAAGTGGGTTTTCAAACTAAAACTGAACCTAGATAACACAATCGAGCGCTACAAGGCCAGATTAGTGGCAAAGGGATTTACACAAAATGAAGGAATTGACTACGAGGAAACCTTTGCCCCGGTGGTCAGATTTCCCTCCGTCCGCATACTTCTCAGTTTAGCAGCGGCGGAAGACATGGAAGTGCACCAGATGGACATCAAAACAGCCTTTTTGCATGGAGAATTAGAAGAGGAGATCTTCATGCGACAACCCAAAGGGTTTGTGGAAGAAGGAGAGGAGAGTAAGGTATGCCGGCTGATTAAATCTCTTTATGGTTTGAAACAGGCGCCCCGACAGTGGAATAAGAAGCTTGATGAGTTTCTTACCGGTCTAGGATATATCCGGATCAGCTCAGATCACTCAATCTATGTTTTCGAAGATGAGGAAGGTTTTATATTTATTGCAATTTATGTTGATTATTTGCTTGTTTTAAGTAAATCAATGGAAAAAATTAATAAACTGAAAACCGATCTTAAGGGGAGATTTGAAATGAAGGATATGGGGGAAGCAAAATATATTTTGGGAATTCAAGTAGAGAGAGACCGAAAAAGGAAAATTATAAGATTGACTCAAAAGGAAGCAATAGGGAACATGCTTGAAAAATTTCAAATGGATAAAGCTAATAGTTGTACAACTCCAATGGAATTGAAGAAGGGAAGTGAGGGGAGTGAGGAAGAAGGAGTCATAGTCTTAGACGAGGAATTATCTCCTGAAGAACAGAAGTTCATGCAGACTATTCCTTACAGGCAAGTAGTGGGAAGTCTAATCTATTTTATGAATTGTACCCGGCCGGATTTAGCTGCAGCTGTAGGAGTGCTGAGTAGAAGTCTAAATGCTCCCACTAAGAAGGATTGGGAGGCAGCTAAGAGAGTCCTTAGATACTTGGTAGGAACTAGAGATCTATGGTTTCATTTGGGTGGGGAGAATACTGACATCACTACTTGGAGTGATGCCAGTTATGGTGATGCTCCAATGAGGAGATGTACTTCTGGATATGTATTATATGTGGGTGATGGGGCTTGCTGTTGGAGTAGCAAACAGCAAAAGGTTATTGCTCAGTCCACCATGGAGGCTGAGTATATGGCCTCTTGCTCTGCTGTAAAAGAATTGATGTGGGTCAAGTCTTTGCTTGGTGAGCTTGGTCACCTTAAGAGTGGTGTGCAGAAAATATTTTGTGATAATCAGGCAGCAATTGCTATTTCTGCCAATCCTAAACACCATTTTAAAGCCAAACACATGGACATCAGACTCAGCTTTGTTAGAGAGAAAGTAGAAAACAAAATAATCAGTTTAGAGTACAGACCAGATAGTGAGATGGTAGCAGATATGATGACCAAACCTGTGCCTTCCCCTAAGCTAATTTTTTGCAGGGAGAAGTGTGGTCTGAAATTAAAGATTGACTAGAAAATAAGGGGAGTGTACAAACTAATGGTTTTATTAGTATTTTCTAGGTCTGCAAAGAAATATAGAAGTCGAGGCAGTCTATCTCTAAATTCTCTCTGCGACTCTCAAATTTGTCGCAGTCACTGAGAAATTGGAGAGGAAGCTAGAGCCATGGCTACCTTGGCTATCCTGAGGTTTACGGGAATTTTATATTAGGGTTTATATATTTAATTAAAATGTATGTGCCGGCGGCAGGATTTGATCCTTGTACCTGCCGGCCAGCAGACACGAAGTAGCCGGTAGCCTTAGCCGTTTAATCTAGCGGTAGTGTTACCTAGCATATAGTTTGATAATTATTTACATATGTATACAAGCGATAAACCATTTAACTGAAATGAATTACGGGATACATAGATCCAGTAATATATAATGTACGACTTACGGTACGGACACAAATCAGTACCGCGCATTTGTTTCGTAAATGAAACAAATACCGCGCATGTATTTATTACGGCTACGATTAAAGCCGAATTTAATCGGACGGCCGGGATTAGCGCCGAGATCGCAGAGGAAGATTTCGGCGGTTTGTGGCCATCGCCACATCGGATGACGCGTGGCGAAATTCCGTTGCATTGTGGAATCTGCGGAGATTATGGCACCGAATCCGGATTTGACATGTGTCGACATTTTGGCCATGTCGTACAATATCCGTACATAAAGTACACCGGCAGCTATACTTTTGCGTACGAAACTCAATTCTGATTGGTTCCGTACATCAGTAGATAGAGTCTGTGAGAGAGATAGGACTTAGAAAAATTAGAAGATAGGATCCCCTCTCCCAGAGAGCTTCTGTACAAAAGGTCAACTTTGACCCTCCATAACTTACTGCTCAGGGGAGCAAATTCAGAGATTCTTTTTGCTATCGACTCAGGGGAGTCTTGTCTTCACAGGGGTGAAGTTGGTCAGAGTTTTTGTCTGTCAGGGTGGCAGTTATTTTTGCTTAAACACAAAGGGGTCAGGATTATCCTAGAGGCTTCTTGGAAGCTGTCCACTCTGAGGACTTATGGAGGTCTCAGAGTTTCAAAGTTTGCTTACCATGTATCTCGGCCAGGCAACCCATGCCTACTACGCTCATTCGGCGTTTGTCTTGCCAGCCTATGCTGCAGTTGGCATAGGTGTTGATATTTTTGAATCTTTAACAGCGGAAGAAATCTTACCAGACCCCCCGAGAATGCCGGAATTATTTGGCACCCCAGGTTTTATTATTGACTCTTCAAATTTTGACAGATTGTATATGTTCACAGTACCAATTCCTTTATTCAGTATTCCGGATCCACCCGCTATTGCAATAGATCCTTTCGGGTTTTCCCCCATTAAATGGAAATCGGTCAGCTTACAACCTAACCTAAAAGGTCTCGTTATCTTAGACCTTTTTGCAGGAATAGGTACCACACTTCTCTCTTGCCTTAGGAACGGTATTCTAATCAAGCAGTATTTTTCTATAGATATTGACCCTTTGGCAAGACGCGCTAAGTGGCACAACTGTCAAATCTTACATGAACGATACCCTCACCTCTTACCGCAGTCCGCTTTTCACAACATGCATTTAGTTTTACCACAGTATATCCGTCTCATAGGTAATCAACATTTGGCAGAGTTAGAACGAATCGACCTCATTTTCGCAGGATGGGAATGTCACGGTATGTCTTGAGCTAGGAAGGGTTAGGTTTAGGTTTAGCAGATCCGCGCACTTAACTGTTCTTTGAGGTAGTGCGTCTTATCCATTTCTTTCAGTCACTAAACCACCCCTTTGGATACGTCTTAGAAAACGTCGTAACTCATAATGACCCAGACCTACAGTTCTCGCATACTAGAAACGCATTGAATCATCAATTGGACCGCCACTAATTATCGACGCTGCACGTCATGGATCGTTGGCACGTCGAGTTCGTTTCAAGTGGACAAATTTGGTTGACATAGGCCGGCTCCGAGAAGCTAACCTCGTTGTTTGACCACCTAAAATTTCCATTCAAGAAGCACTTCTCCACTTCATAAGGTACAGACATGTGTCTAGTTAGACTATCCTCCTGCATTTTGTCTTAACACCAATGGCTAACCGTTACGTGCACTTCCTACATTAGTCCCATACACAAACTCTCACGCATATTCACATAACGGACCTGGTATGCTTCAGAACACGCATACGGGCAGTCTAGAAGAAAATTACCGCTGCAAAGCGAAAACACCTACTCCATTTCATCCCAGGCACCACTGCTGCCCCAAGACTCATTAAGCGGCAACGCTGCACATTACTTCGTCAGGTCATAGATCCCCAATCACTCTCATTTGTCTTGGGCATAGGGTTTGTAGCTGGTCGATATGCACAGAATCATGTGTCTCAACCAGCTGGGGGGGGGAATATACCATTTAAACAGACTGCATCAAAATCCTCACCTTTTCTCCGGGGTACAACTTTTCAGCTTTCTCTCTTTCCTTCCTCCAAGTTTGACACAAATTACACTATTTACGATTTCTTGGAACCCGGTCACATGAGTTGGTCCATCCTTGCATACACAGGGGCTAGGTCTCAGATGCCGGTACGCGCAACACCACACTAGACAGCTACATTTCCATTTAGAAGTTGGCATCATGCAGTGAATTGTTTGCATCAGCTTTTAACTGAGTATGAATTGGGATATTCCCTAATAACGGATGAACAACTAGCGTTTGTACAGGTCATTGAAACCATTACCATCAACGCACTTGAAAAACCAACCTGAAAATTTGGGAGGTGACTAAGGAAACCGGAACACGAACTGTTAGACAATGTCATAAACCAACACAAAGACGCGTTCGCTTACTCCATGAAAGATTTAGGTCGACACACCACTTACCGAATGTCCATTGACTTGGAAGATGAAAGACCCATATTCAAACCCAAGCATCGTCTATCACAAAGCGAATAGGAAGCATTGGACAAACGATGCCCAGAGTTAGAAGAGGAAGGATTGATTTATAGGTCTGACTCCACCTTTACGGCGCCTAACGTCATGCTTTGTAAAAAAGACGCCGAGGGGAATTTCACAGTACGTTGCATGTGCGGGGACTATCAAGAACTGAATTCCCGTACAATCCAGGACCGTCATCCAATGCTTTTGGCGGAGGACATTATTGATCACATCGGAGGGGCTAAATATTTCAGCATTCGGGGTCTACAACAGGGGTTTAACCAAATTGAAATAGAGGAGAAAGACTGACATAAGATTGCATTTTGGGGAAGTGATGGGCGTTGGGAATGGTTAGTTATGCCCTTTGGCTTGAAAAATGCACTGGCCGTATTCCAAAAGGTTGTGGACTCAATCTTAAGGGGATGAAAGTTTACCCGTTGCTACATTGACGATTTAATCATTGCTTCAGCCTCTATAGAAGAACACGCAACACATATAGAATGTGTATTAAAAGAGTTCAAAAAGGTGGGTCTCAAATGCCATCCTGCCAAATGCATCTTCGGGGCTGAAAGAGTACCATATCTCAGGCATTTTATCTCATCCGAGGGAATTACTCTGCTAGAAGCCAAGGTAGAAGCGATCAGTAAACTACTGGCCCCAAGAGATTTAACAAGCCTGCGTGCATTCCTAGGTTTGGCTAATTATTATCGAAGGTTTGTTCCTGGGTTTAGCATGCTCGCATCCCCACTAAATGAACCCTTGAAAAAATCAGCGCTGTTTACTTGTGTACCCCCGCAAATTGAGGCATTCCAGGGATTAAAAAAAGCACTCTCCACCGGTCCCATTCTCGGTCCACCGAATCCTAAGTTACCATTTTGCCTACGGACAGACTTTGGTAAGCCTGTAATCGCCGCCATCCTAACTCAGCGTGAGCTTACAGGTGAGGAATATGTGGTGGCTTATGCTAGTCGAAGCAACAATAAAGCAAAGTCGAACTATAGTAGTGGGGAGTGCTTGGCCGCAGTTTGGGGAATTGTGCATTTCCGCCATTACCTTTATGGCAAGCCTTTTACTCTTCTTACTAACCATCAACCATTGCATTGGCTCATGACCAATGACAAACTATCTGGCAAGTTAGCCCGCTAGGCTCTTAATTTGCAGGAATACGATATGGAGATCATCCATCGACCCGGGCTCCTCAGTTTGATTGCTGATGGTCTTTCCCGAAACCCCTTACCCAATTTTGTCGATAATGGAGTGCGACAAGATTTTGATGACGAACCACTTGCATCGCTGTCTATTGGAGCACACCTGGTCTACAATTTTTTCGCGTCCCAGAGTTCACAAAACTGAATACGATCCATGGCAGGACAGCGCTCTGGTCCTATTTTTATCCACCTAGTCTTTTCGAAAAGGCACCACACCAAGAGAGGAGGAGCGTGTTCGTAAAAAAGCTCAAAATTACTTATGGATGGGAGGTTCATTTATCCATTTCCTCGCAGATGGAAGTCATCGGCATGTTCCTCGGCCGACAGAACGCTTATCACTTATCGATCAGATTCATACTGATCTGGGACATTATGGTACTAAACGGACTTTGAGTTTCGTACAGGCACGTTATTGGTGGTCATGCATGCAGGCGAAGGTTGCGGCCGTGTTAGAAGGATGTAGCACATATGACCGGTTGTGGACCTCCTTCTTTAACCGCCAGACAACACTTCAACCTTTGCCTATCCGAGGTCTCTTCTACAAGTGGTTGTAGAAATAAAAAAGTTATTTTAGTATTTTCTAGGTTTTGCAAAATGCAGAAAAGAAGCAGAGGCAGTCTGCCTCTAACTTCTCTCTTCAGCTCCCACATTTGTCGTAGTCACTGAAGGTTGAAGAGGGAGCTAGAGCCATGGTTGCCTATGCTGATTAAAGATAGAGTTACGGGTTGTAGATTTTGGTAGATTTACCAAAATATAAATTGACGGACCCAGAATTTGAACCGGGTACCTACCGTCCACTCTTAGCCTGTAGCCTTAGCCATTTAGTTTGCCATCATGCTTGGAGGTGTATGGTTTGATAGTTAATTAAATGTTAACACGTAATATATTTCATTTAACGGGATCTTTAAACATAGATACAGTTTGTAAAGTACGGCGTACGGAACATTCAAAACGAATAATGCGCATTTCTTTAGAAAGCGCAAGAAATACTGCGGAAGTATTTATGACGGTCACGATTGTAACCCGGCTTAATCAGACGGCCACGAAGCATGCCGAGATCGTGGAATAGGTTTTCGGCGGTTTGCGGTTGACGTCACGTCAATTGCCACGTGGCACAATCACATTGGATTACGACATCTCCTGGGATTCCAAGAACGAATCCAAAAATGACATGTGTCGACTTTTTGGCCATGTTGTACAATATCCGTACATAAAGTACATCGGCACATGTACCTTTATGTACGGTACACTATTATGATTGGTGCCTTACTTCAGTAGATGAGTTTTAGAGAGAGATAGGACTTAGAAAAATTTGATTGATTAGACCCTCTCTCCCAGAGAGCTCCTGTACAAAAGGTCAACTTTGACCCTTCATTGTTGTACCGGTTTTTCAGCTGTGTACAGTAAAAACCTAAGCAAGAACCTTAGGGTTCTCTACAGCATTAGGTTACACTAACACGGTGCACCGTTAACTGCACTGCAATTGACGTTTGGCGGCTTTTGGATAAGGTGCTAGAGCCGTACGAAGCACCGGCAGACTAATTCGGCCCAATGTTAGCACTGGCAGTATTTATGAAGGCGTCATAAAGAACGCGAAA
>JBBHKE010002973.1:72157-109537 GCA_037447655.1 Zygnema cylindricum | reverse complement strand
ACAGGCAGAAAAAGGAGATAAAGTTAAACCAATTTGGGGACAACATTTAGATCTTACGATTTTATAAATCGGGGAAACTAGTTTTCACAGGAGACGGTTTCCGTAACCTACAGCCAGGACCTAACATGCTCTTAAGTCAAGAGCTATCAGGGGCGTGTACCCTGAAACACACTTTAAGTGGACAAACCATGCACAGAGTTAGAAGAGGCAAGACTGATTTTTAGGTCCGACTCCACCTTTGCGGCGCTTATCCTCACGCCTCGTAAAAAAGACGCATAGGGGAATTTCACACAAAGTCCCATGTGCGGGGACTATCGAGAACTGAATTCTCGTACAATCCAGGACCGACATCCAATGCCTTTGGCAGAGGACACTTTTGATCAAAGGGGCTAAATATTTTAGCATTCTAGATTTACAACAGGGGTTTAACCAAATTGAAATAGAGGAAAAAGACGGACATAAGACTACATTTTGGGGAAGTGATGGGCGTTGGGAATGGTGAGTTATGCCCTTTGGCTTGAAAAATGCACTGCCGTATTTCACATTGTTATGGACTCAGTCTTAGGGGGATGTAAGTTTGCCCGCTGCTACATTGACGATTTAATCATCGCTTCAGCCTCTATAGAGGAACACACAGCACATATAGAGTGGGTATTAAAGGAGTTGAAAAAGGTGGGTCTCAAATGCCATCTTGCCAAATGCATCTTCGGGTCCGAAGAGGTACCATATTTCGGGCATTTTATCTCATCCGAGGGAATCACTCCTCTAGAAGCCAAGGTAGAAGCGATTAGTAAACTACCGGCCCCAACAGATTTAACGAGCCTACGTGCTCTCTTAGGTTTTGCAAATTATTATCGGAGGTTTGTTCCTTGTTTCAGCACGCTCGCATCCCCACTAAATGACCTCTTGAAAAAATCAGTGCCGTTAACTTGGGGACCCCCGCAGATTGAGGCATTCCAGGGATTAAAGAAAGCACTGTCCAACACTCCCATTCTTCGTCCACCAAATCATATATTTATTTTGGTGTGGAATGTGACTTTGGTAAATGATATCGTAGCCATCCTGACGCAATGAGCTCGGGCGAAGAATATGGAACATGCCACCGGTAATAATTAAGGAGTCGAACTACAGATATAGTTATAAAGGGGGGTTTCTTGGGGAATTGCATTTCCCTTTATTTTGTAAGCTTTTTATTTAATTCGTGACCATCAACCATTGCATTGGCTCATGACCAATGACAAACTATCCGGCAAATTAGCCCGCTGGGTTTTTATTTTGCAGGAATACAATATGGAGATCATCCATCGACCCGGGCTCCTCAGTTTGAATGTCGACGATCTTTCTCGAAACCCCTTACCCAATTCTGCCGTTAATGGAGTGCGACACGATTTTGATGACGTACCAGTTGCATCGATGTCTGCTGGAGCACACCTGGTTTAGAGTTTTTCGGGCCCCATAGTTCAAAAAACAAAACACGATCCATGGCGGAACAGCGCTCTTGTTCTCTTTTCATCCACTCAGTCCTTTCGAGCATGCACCTTACCAGGAGAGGAGGAGCGTGTTTGTAAAAGAGCTCAAAATTACTTATGGATGGGAGGTTCCCTTATTCGTCTCCTCGCAGATGGAAGTCATCGGCATGTTCCTCGGCCAACAGATCGCCTATTGCTTATAGATCAGATTCATACTGATCTGGGACATTAGGGTACCAAACGTATTTTGAGTTTGGTACAGGCACGTTATTGGTGGTCAGGCATGCAAGCTGACGTGGTGGTTGTGTTAAAAGGATGTAGCACATGTCACCGGTTGCGGACCTCATTCTCTAACCGTCAGACTACACTTCAACCTTT
Source organism: Zygnema cylindricum (assembly GCA_037447655.1). NCBI lineage: Eukaryota > Viridiplantae > Streptophyta > Zygnematophyceae > Zygnematales > Zygnemataceae > Zygnema > Zygnema cylindricum. The sequence continues at coordinate 107,690 of JBBHKE010002973.1, read as the reverse complement.
GCCTATCGGAGGTCTCTTCTACAGGTGGTTGTGTGATTCCGCAGGTCCTTTTCCCGACTCACCAAGGGACAAGCAATACATCATGATCATGATCGGGAATTTCAGCAAATGGGTGGAAGTTGTGGCCCTCCCGCACAAAACTGCGAAACTCACCACAACCGCTTTCAAGGAGCATGTGCTCCTCCGATATGGAGCTCCAGCAGAAGTCCTTACAGACGAGGGAAGCGAGTTTCGTGGCGAATTTCAAGAGATGTTGGACGAGGTGTTGATCGATCACCGTCGAATAAGTCGATATCATCCCCAGGCATACGGTTTGGTCGAAAGGGCGGTGCAAACATTTAATCGGGATTTGCGTAAACATTGTTTGGAGAAACAGATCACTGTGTGGGATAAATCATTGGGTTATATTGTCATGGGTTATCGCATGTCTGTACAGGCCAGCTTAGCAAATTTTAGTCCCTGTTATGTGTTATTTGGTCGACAGCCACTACTAGGTAGAAATATACAGAAAGTCGCTAGTTTTCCTTTGCCGTTTATGTCTAATTCTCTTTTTTTGGAAGAACTAACCAACCGGGCTTTGCTTTTTCCTAGGGAAATTCTAATGGCCTTTGGAAACTTGCAGATTGCTCAATATCGCGACTACTTACAGTTTGCAACAACTCGCAGTGGCAGTTACCGACCACAACAAAAACCCTATCGGGTGGGGGACTATGTATATTTGCGTCGGCAAACATTTGACACACTCGACACGCATGTCTTGGCTCACATATTGAGGATCACAAAGATCGACTCCAATGGATTATTAAGCCTACAAGGGGCTGACACGCGAACTTTGCGAGAACATTCAAAAAATTGTGCCCCCTACTACCTACCTGATCTTTCCCGCAGCATGGATCCGTGGCGGATTCTGATTACTGAGGCCACCGAGTGTCATTTGTGTCGGCGGTCTGATGGAGAAACGACGAAGCTTCTGTATGACTATTGCAATGTAGGATTTCATATGGAGTGCTTGGTTCCACCTCTCCACGCTATTCCAGCTGGATAGTGGTTTTGCCATGGATGTCGCGACCTACCTGTTGTCCTTACCAGCTCCCCTGCAACATCCTTTTTCATCTTTACGTACAACACTTGTCTTTGTATTTTTATTTGTTTGTTTGCTTTCTTGGGCTGATTCATTGATATTTCCGTTGGTATATATTCTTTGTACGCTGGTCGTGGTCTTGACCACCGGACATAAGTGGGATTCATACCTTTTCAGATGTTTACTGTCAACGCTAACCAGGTGTGTTGCATGTTATACATGGTTGTATGCTCATGCACGGCAGCTGTCATGCCGTAAGGTGTCGACGGGTATTATTGTTGAATCCTATACTAATTGGCGCGTATTTGACGTGATAGGTTTGTAATCTGGCGTATAGCTGAAGGTACAATATGATCAAAGGCCATACTACATTCACGTACGACACAACGGGAAATCGATGTGGAACTGGATTCCGGTTCTGCATCGGTTGTGAGGAACTCAAACAGCTCCAAACGTGACAGATGGCTAAGTCGTGAACCCTCGGAGGTTCATGCATTATTTTTGGCAGCGTAGGGAGGGTTTTTATCCTCGAGGTGTAGATGTAAGGCATTCCGAGCGGCCACGCATCGGCCGTCTCTAGAAACTGGCAGGGTTTACACATAGAAACGTGCTTGCTCAAAGACATTCAAGAATTAGTTTAGCATTACGATAGGCAACAACATAGGATAAAAGCCATGTGGCTGCATATCAATAGTTGCAAATTACACCACGAGAATCCAACATTGGAGAGTTGTCGTTTCCTAGAAAATCTGTATTCTCCGGATTTGTCGAACCTTTTTGTTTCAGTTGGCATTTTCGGTAGCATATATGGTATGAGTTAGTTTTTGAGTTAGGGTTGCGCTCTGTGGATCCTTAGTCTTTGGCTAGCTGTTGTCTCTGAGCTTTTTTATCTCTCTTTTCTGTACTAAAGCCCTTACCTAATCTACTAGCGCAAGCCAACCTGCAAGGTTTCCTTCATGACTGTGTCTCACTTGCCGTGGTCTATGAATTCTGGCGTGTGAATCTTATGTTTTATAATTGCTGGTGCGTCGTTTCCGTCGATTGTCTCACTATTCTTCTAACTTCAGGAGTGCCGGTTTTCTCGGCGGCTTCAATTGGTTAAGGAGAGTGTGTTGTGTGCTAGTGGGACTCTTGTAGGGAATATTGAAGACTTCAGGGCCTAGTGGCCTCTAACGCAAATAATGAATGCCATCGTTTTTCATCTTTACCTACTGGACTTGTCTTTGTACTTTTTTTTGTTTGCTTGCTTTCTTGGGCTAATTCATTGATATTTCGGTTGGTATATATTCTTTGTACTTTGGTCATGGTCTTGACCATCGGACATAAGTGGGATTCATACATTTTCTGGTGATTACTATCAACGCTAGCTGGGTGTGATGCATGTTACACACGGTTGTATGCTCATGCACGAGAGATTTCAAGTACGATCACGCAGGAATATTGTCTTTTAAGTGCGTATTTTATTTTTCCTTTATGTGCGCATTTTACTTTTTTTCGTGCGCATTCACCATGCGTGGCAAAGTCGCTAACTGCAGAGCTCAAATCTAAGGGTGTGTCCCCATGTGCATAAGTAAGGGTTTTTTTCTGTCGTTTTCTTGTAAAACTTAGCGTCGAACTTCCTAAGTTCCAACGGTACAAAGGAATCGCAAATTTGTAGAGTACAATTTGCATCACCCTCGAACTTAGAATGTACGAAAAATTGTCGTCTTGTTTTTTTCGACCCACTTCGACGACAAAAAACGTCATCTTCAACCTTATCTTTAAAACAGATGCGCGATGTGATTTAAAACTAGGGATTTTACATAAAAAAATAGGAACACATATTCGCACGTGCCGTAATTTTTGAAGTATTTCACACGATTTTCAAAGACAAAAGAAAGTACGGAAGTCGCTATGTTTTGTCCGTTTGCATTTAATACGACAAAGAAAATTACACAATTTGTTTGGTTTTGTCCGTTTTTGTCTAGTACGGATTTTTTTTTGCAGAAGTCTGGAAATTCTGATGCCATTTCACGTCGACTGGACAAGAGACGCAAAGGCAAAGAGCAACTTCTCAACTGTGAAACGGTACAGGGTGAAAGGCGGTACGTCTACAATGTCACGGTAAGACATGCGACGTCACTCAATGAGTTCCAAAAAATAACGTCCGACAACACATATTGTAGACGTTGACAACCGTCACAAGTATTGTCGACGTATACAATCGTCACAAACGTAACTTACGATACGTTCTTACACATAGGGACACTTGAAAAGCGGGTCCGCCGGATCTGCGCTAAAATACAAAGTAAGTTCGCTAAGTTACAAGTACATGGGGACATACCCTAAGGCGCAGGCTCAGGCCGTGCAACTCCTAGTGCGTTTAGTACGGATTCACACGGCAAAAACGCCGCACAAAAGTTCGCAAAGCGTATACACCAAGCGTTTGCAATTAGTAGTATGGACCCGTTTGTTCGCAATCCTAACCTAGTGCACCGACAATAGTATACGGGCACCGACATCAACCGAAGAAAACAGCTTTTTCCGTACGCTGGCCGAACGTATCAGCACATCCAAAGTTGATGAAGTGAAGAAAGTGAAGTGAGAAAGTGACTGCGCGCAGCAATTTTATTTACATGTGGTTGCCGCAGTTTTGTTGCAGTAAACCTTGGCCGGCCGTGTGAATTGTTGTTTTTTTATGACGGTCGACGTTCGCAAGCGCGGCAGTTTTTCAACCGGTCGTTACAATATTTCGCAAGTCAAAGTTGTTCGACGGATTGACCGTCAAGCATAAACTCAAAGGTACGCAGCTTGTACTAATCTGTACTTAAAATGTACAATTTTTGACAAGATGACGGAAGTACCTGCGCGCAGAAAAAACTGTCTCTGCGATTAGCAATTCCCAAAAGAAATTGCTGACCTCGATATTTTAACACTTCGAATCGCTGTTTAGGTTCCGACAAACTGAAACTAGAAAGCATGGAGAAGTCATAAATATTCGACAAGATTCGGCACTAGAGCATTTGACCTTTTAGCATAACGACAAACTCGGGCGACCGAATGGTCGCCATGGACAGCTGTCGACCAATGATGACTATTAATGGGAGCAGAAACAGCACATTGCAAGAAACGAGGTGGCGGATTTCTGCTTTGGTAGTTTCGATATCGCTTTTTTTTTATTTATTTATTTATTTTTCTATTTTTTGGCAGCTGTTCCCGGTCCAGCGTGACGTGACAAATCCAGTCAGCGCGCGCCGGATTGTCCTTTCTAGGGAGATTTGTCTCTTATAGTGAACTTGCGAAGGTTCGAACTCTTTTGAAAACGAATTGAAGGCGGATTCAGACATTGCTGCCGCTTCAACCTTTTAGGTCAAACCCTAATCCTGAATCCTGAACCCTCAACTTTAAACCCTTTAGCCTAAACCGCTAACCCTGAACTAGAAACCCTAAAACTGAAACCCTCACACTAAGTTCTAGACTTAAACCTAAACCTAAGCCCGAAAACTCCGAAACCCTAAGTGAAACCTGAAATCCGTTGTAGAAAGCCTAGAATTCTTCTGAAAAACCCTAAAAACCCCTTTTTAAAAACCTGAAACCCTGTTAGAATCCCTAGATATCTCAGTTTTTGGAAATCTCTAAAACCCTAAAAACCTGGAACCGTTTCAAAGTTCCTGAAAACTTTGTAGTTTTATTACTCACCGTTAAAATTGTGGACCATGCCATTTTTCAAACGTCATTGGTTTGATGGTTCTTTTCTTATTTTTTTTTTTTGTAAACAATTTGGATAATTTTGTGCGGCCAAAACCCTAAAAGATTAGATCTAAAAGAGTATGGCTAAAAGTTTCAAGGTTTTCCAAAATTTTGACCCACGAGTTTATTCCTGTCAATTGATAACAAGCTACTTCTACAACTACTTTTAAATTTAAGTGACAGTTTCAATTTTCTTATACTTAATTTTATCTGGTAAATGATATGAAAGTGCTAAAAATGTGTACTTCATGCTAGAAAGTGTCAATAAATGCTTAGAAAAAAATATATTTTAAAATAAGTAAGCGGTAAGCAAATTTTACATTAATATAGAAGCAATCTAAAATCAGTTGAAATGAGAAACCCCATGATGTAATATGGGAACTACAAAGTGAATCTATTAGCTAAAACTAAATTAACATGGGACCTCTTTTCTTTCTCCGGGTCTTGACCACGAAATAGTGTTTGTTCAACGTAGCTCTTGGCACTCTAATTTCGGTTCTTGTAAGTAGTATTAACTAATTAGTATTTCGTTTTCGTAACTCAATCACCAGTATTGTTTTAGCCTTTAACTTGATTTTTAATTAGCACTCCTCACTTTTGGTCATCGCTCCCTTGGTTCATTCTAGTATGGACACTTCGTTAGATGTTGTGTCTCCATAAAGTGACGTCACGTCAAATATGTGTATTAGCACTTTTTAGTATTTGCAAAACACTATACTGAAAACCGAAACAAGACCCTTTCCTTTTTGTCTTGTTTCCTTTGTAGATGTTTTTCTTTTTTCGTTGCCTTAACCTTTGAGCATGGCAACTACCTCTACAACCCCTGTTATGCTTCCACTTCTCCGCCTCCACTAGGTTATGAACACCAGCCACACACTTTTCACGGTCACGATCACCTTTGAGAATTTAATGGCTACAATTTCTATTGATTCGAAGCATGGCGTTTTGTCTTACTTTAGACATTACAACTATTTCCTTTCTACCATAGTCCCACTTTGGTGCCTTCCCCAACACCTCCCTCTCCTTGCCACAAAATTCGCCGATGACGCATCCGCAAAGGCCCATGCTAGTACTTCGAAGGAGTGGAATAGTCAATATAATTATTATAATTTATAATATATTATTTCAATCTATCTAAATGGAAAGATCAAACCGCCTACTTGCACCTCCTCGGCGCCCTCTCCGAAGAAGATGACGAATCTCTGAAGAAGACGAGGTTGTTTCCAATCTCATCTTATTGGCGCGACTGTTTTGCCTAAGAATCTCATATTTTTCACACCATCGAGTCGTCCGCCCAAGCTTGGGCTCAACTTTGTATGGAGTACGAGAGAGACGATGGCTCCGACCAACGCCTCTTTCAAAAGGAATTTCCGTACCACCTCAAGGACCTTTCCCAACCTTAGCAATCCTACATCTCCCATCTCTCCCTTTGTAGTTGAAATGCTTGCCGGAAAATGCCGCAACATAGGCCATCCTAATATTTAAGTGAGAATGGTTAAAAGCCTCACAATTATCCTAAATATTTGATGCACACCTTTTTTTCTCTTAATTTATAACTATTTACTTTATATATACATTTAATTTAAAATAATATTTTCAATTTTCTACGCAATCTTATCAGGCAAACGTATTTTTTTTCTTTTACTACTAATTACCTTTTTCTTAAAACATTTTTGTAAGTGGTTGACAATCGCAATAAAATTTTAGTTATAAACGCAAAATTTTGTTCCTTTCACTCAAATATCGATTCACAATGTACTTTAAAATGTTTCAACGAATAAAACTCCTTCATTTATATTTTCAAATTCATAAAACGGGAAAATTTTGGTTTATTAATCCTCGACATTGATTTCTCTTAAATCGTTGCTTTCTCATTCGTACATGTTCGGCTAGGATGTAAACAGAAAACTAAGGAAATGTAAAATTTGATATTAGCGTGATTCTTGACTTCCATTGAGCATATTCCATCGGGATTGCAAAACAAATTTCAGATGTAAACGTACAAATTTCAAATTTACAAACATCCACATTTCAAATGCGTAACATTCCAAATGTACAATTTGCATATGGACAAATTTCAAATGTGCAAATCTAAATTACGAATTTCAGATAGGAAAATCTCAAACGAAATTTTCAAATAACCGAATTTTAAATATGCAAGTGTGCGAATTTCCAAATTCTAATTTAATAGGTACAAAGATGAGATTAGCAAAATTCAGCTAAACGAAATTGAGGCAAGCAAATTTGCGAATGTCCAGATTTCAAATGTACAAATTACAAATGTACAACTCTCATTAAAGAATTGTTGTCAGGTCCAAGATTCTAAATAATACGTTAAATGTTTTTTTTATTCCCTACTTCCGCAAATTTAGAAATGTAGCTAATAGCAAAACTATATATGCATTTATTCATTAAACTAAACCAGCTGGTACGTTGTGCCCATATCAAAATGAAATCTACAACCAAATCCAAAAAAACTATCTCGATTATTTTCTTTTCCCAACTTAAGTACAAATACAATCCTTAATGGAACGCTTAAATAGGAAACTACCAAGAGAATACTCTAATCGAAAACTCACAAAAAAAACTTCCAATAGAGTTCCCAACGGAAAAATATTGCCACTTCTAAAACTACTCCTAATATCACAAAATTTCTGACAGAACATAACTGCCACCGCGTCAGAAGTCGTAACGGAACGTAACTAACATGAATCCCAGCATAACAACAGACTCAACTAGAGTATCTCTTAACACACCTCCCAACGGAACTGACACACATCCAACATGGAACTATGTTCAGACACATCCCGTGACCAGTTTTCTCCCACTCGAAATACACGATTTGACGCAGATTGGGGTGTTGACCATCCAATTGGCGCCGGTTCCAATGCAATATCCGGCGCTCACTCCCAAACAGCTTTGCCACGTGGAGCCACCTCTCATGCCGCAGAACTTGGCCACCACAGACTGACACGTGTCACCTCTCTGCCACCTGTAGGTGTAGCTGCACGCTAGAAGACGACGGAAACCGCCACGGAGATCTGCGTTACACGGAAACTGAAACTGTCAAGACAAGGAAACGGTAAAGGAAGCGAACTGAAAACTGGAGAATACTTATTACTACGAAAAAAGAATAAGAGGCAAACAGAAAAAGATCACATTCACTCTCTCCCTCTCCCTCTCTCTCTCCCTCTCTCCACCCCTCACCTTTGTTATTTTTCGTTTCCAGTTGACTCCATCGATCCATCCCTGCCACGTTTCCTTCTTCAACTGCCACGTGGACCTCACTTTCCTCAGCTGCCACGTGGACTGCTCCCCAAACGGCAGCCGCCAGAAACAACAGAACCACTGACGCTTGTCGGCGAGCCATTTTTGACGGTTGAAAGTTACCGGTCGGAGCCGAACGTCAAGTTTCGGACGTCAAGTTCGCAAAAGAAACTCACGGTCACGAGTTTTGTAAAGCCGGCGGCAAAAGTTGAGAGAGAGAGAGGAGAGTAGGCGTGACTTTTGTCTTGTCGTCTAATATTGGAAAATTTCAAAGTCTCTTTCTGCCGCAGTTAATAGTTCGGTGCCTTCTGAGATCGCGGCATTGCGCTATTTGTACCTCATTGATTAGGATGCCGTACGGTACAGATTGTACAGTACGGATAAAGATTGAGGTATTGTGCTATTTGTACTTCGCAGATTAGAATGCCGTACGGTACGGAACGTGTATGGTACGGATCGTGTCGGCTGGGTCCCCCAAAGGATCTCCACGTGAACCGTGAAAGGATCGAAACAATGTGTATTTTACTATTTTTGTTTGCGGAAACGACGAAGGAAGGTACGGCCTGCATCCTGATTTGCCGCGACTCTCGTACGGATGGCTGAAATACAGAGGACCGACAGTTTTCTGTACTCTTCGCCAGCTGGCTGGAAAAGAAGTTCGGTCCAAAAAACGTCGGTTCGCCGTTCTGTTCGCCTTCCGTCGAGTTGAATGTTATCGGACGGTTGGGAGGACACCACGAGATTATATTTTGTGGAAATATTCCGTACAAATTACTGGAAGGCATCGTTTCGCGGGATAGCGCCACGTCAGCACAAAGTTTGTCTCTCTCAAAAGACAAAAGAAAAGTTTGTGAACAATTATCTTTGTGCCATTTGGCCGAATTTGAGGCCGATTGGATCTTTGGATGTCGGAAAAACGATTGCGCACGTACGATTTTTGTGATTTTTGCGAAAATGATTGGCAGCAGGCGACGCTGGGGTCTCTGCCAAGATTTATGCCAGTTGTCGACGGGTTTATGGGCGGATATGCTGGTTTTCATTTTCTCCGATAAAGACAAAATGTCGGTTTGGTTTTGACTCCCAGTGTAGCGTATCGTTTAAACAAAAATGATGACGTACTCATAGAGTCAGGTTTCTAAAAGTACAAATCCAGTCGTTTATATTTTTTTTAATTCGTCGACGGCAAAAAATTTCCCGATACTGCTTTTTGTTGCACACAAAAAAAAAAAAAAAAAAAAAAAAACGATTCAGATCCGGGCAGCGAACGAGCGAAAAGTCACAAACGGTCCTCTCCTCCCACCGACTTTCTCTTTCGTCGCTTTCTTGGACTGACTCGGTTCCTTTCCACATGTCCGTACAGTTTTCACCGCTGCTTGTATTCTTTGCGTCGAATAAAGGTAAGAGTACGTCCCCATGTAAGTTATACTTTGAAAAAGTATTTTGGACTGTAGTGAAGTGTTCCGACCTACTTTGAAAAGCGTCCCTATGTGCGAAAATAAAATCGGAAGTTTGAAATGTGACGGGTGTAGACGTAGGTACAATTTTGTGACGGTTGACGACGACTACGAAATTGTTGACGCCAACAAAAACAGCGATAGTTGTAGACGTCTACAATTTTGTAATTTTGTGACATGGCAGAAGTTTAGGGTTTTGTAACATTGTAACGTCACGCTCACTTGTGACGTCACAGATTCAAGAACTTTCGGCCATGGATACCCGATTTCGTTTTCTCAACCTTTTTAGCTCTACTTGCCACAAAAATATACATAAAGGTAGTCGAAAGAATTAATTTTCAAATATCTTTCATTTCATACCAGTTTTGTCGTGCCTCATTCTAAAAAGTGTGAGATAAAAGTGATAGTGTGAGAGGGAGAGGGGAGAGGCGAAGACGATGCAAAATTCTACCGAGGACCCATAAATGAAATTGGAGGTCCGAGACCCTTGCAGATATTTTTCCGTACATCCTCGTCTTTTCCGTACATGCACGTGACAGGCAGGGAGAAAAATAGTGAGTACTCTCCCTCGTCCTAAAATTTTCCCACTCGTGTGGCGCGTGCGTTGGTCATTTTTCATTCGTTGTTTGGGCGGTACTTTCCCTGAAATCAGGTCGCGAGGTGATTTTTGATGAAGTTTTTTGACGGGCTGGATTCTCTTACCCGGGGGTCGAAAAATGGAAAACGCCAAAATGCGTTCACATGGCGACAAACATGAAGTACATTCAAAGTATCGACTTGAGGTTTGCTGTACTTTTAAAGAATTGTTTTTTTTGTACGGCTAAAGTTTTTCTCGTACGGAACTGCGTTTTCGGTGAAAACGACGGATTAAAGTCGATACTTTAATACATGGGGACGTACCCTAAATCTCGGTTGTATATTTGCAACGAACCTTGTCGCATGTGAATAGAATTCTTTCTTTTTTAGCCCAAACGAAGGGCTCCTGGCGATTTTCAATTCACGAAAGGGCAATTTCTTGTCCCCCGTACCACAGTAATTTGTGTAAAACTTACATATTATTGTATGGCTTCTACTACAACGCCAATCGCTATTAGCGTAGAAGTTTCTTTAGCGTATAATAATCATTAGAGTGGTGTGCGCTAATTAAGAATTTGTAAATTTTGAAAAAAAACATACATCCTAATTGTTCAATAATGCTAATTTGGGTCTTTGAAAAAAATAAATGTCGGTCGCAAACATGCTTACACTAATATAGGTATTTGTACATAATCTGACAAATCGTACACAAATCGTACATTCACACAGTCAAAACGTGGTGGTTGGACGAATATGTGCGAACGTGATATTTGACAGCCCGATTTCATCCCCTTTCTAAAGCGCATATTCTCATGCGTCCGCGGTTACTAAAACTCATTAATTATACATTTTCACTTAAAAAGGTACAGTTTTGTACGGTCTGACATTGACCGTACACCACACTATTTAAACAACAACGTACTTTCGTTTTGTACGGTACTTGGAAAATAACCCTAAATGGTGTACAGAAAACAATATAATAAGGTACGCTAATTAAGAACAAAAATAAAAAAAACGGGACTGAATTAGCGTACACTACGCTAATAGCGATAGGCGGTGTACTTATGCAACTGTACAAAAAAAATGGGAAATGCTAATCGCGGAGACAATTTTTTCTGCGCGCGCAGGTACTTCCGTCATCTTGTCAAAAATTGTAAACTTTAAGTACAGATAAATACAAATTGCGTACCTTTGATAGCCTATTCCCACCAGAAAAAACTCACTTCCGCAACAGACGGGCGTTATAATAATGTAAGGATTTCCGAACACCGACTTTGTTGTTCTTGGAAGTTCCCAAAAAACCGTACAATAGAACTTCCTTAAAATATTTGAGGATAATGAAGTCAGGTTAAGGTTGCGTCTTTCTTTGAAATAGGCCAACGGTAAAACCCAAAAGCTGACGAAGAAAACACAACATCCGAACGGCTATTTCATTGTTTTCGCGCGAAAAAATTGTCCAACTTTGAACCACTGTCGTCGTCCTTCTACTGCGGTAAGTTTGAAAAACTGCAGGTTTGTCTTTGCGCCTATGTTTGATGACGTCGAAGCGTGTGACGTGTCACAGGACACCTTCAATCGGAGTTATGTGCCAAAATTTTGGTGTGAACAAGACCCATTTTCCGATGAGTTATGGGAAAATCAGTACTATGGATTCATAACAACGGAAGGACGAGACGTGGTACGAATTGTAAAATTTTGTACTTCTACCTATTTTAACGTATATGTAATGACGACGGATTCTGTATACCTAAATTAGAGTTATGCAGAAATTACAATTAAACATTTTTTTCACAATCGGATTGAAACACAAATTAACATCAATGACACTAATTCATTATTAACACTAAGTATTTATATAGTCTAATAACAAGTGTTGTGTATTGGTAAAAAAATTATCTCAACAACAACGATACCGATAGTTAACGGTTATCAAACGCTCAAAGGTCCCGATATATCCGTAATTCCTGTATTTTTTTCCAGAGTACTTTGTCCGGTAAACTGAACAGAAAATTTACGGGAAATGTATGGTATTTTACGGTAAATGTACGGACTTTGACAAAAATATGTTGCACTTCGTAGAAGTTTCTGGTCGGTTAACTGAAACAAAAATTACGGGAACGTGCGGCATTGTACCAGCAGATTGATAATCATGGAACGGAAAAAGGACGGCAGACACAAAGTATGTGGAATTTTTAGAATTATAAAGTATTTTCTAGGTCTGAATAGCTTAGTGGAAATAGAAAAAAAAGCATTGGCAATCTGCCTCCACCTCTCCCTTCTTTCTCTCATACTTCTCGTAGTCATTGAAAGAGAGAGAGGGTAGTGGAGCCATGTCTACCTTTGCTCCTTACGCAGGTCAAAAGAGGTGACATAAATCACCTCTACCAAAATGGTTCAGTACGGCAGAACTCGAACCTCTGACCCACAGGGCGTGGCTTAGTCGCTAGCCTTAGTCGGTCTATCGTTGAAGTCCGTTAGATTGCATGGGGTACGATAAGTTTTTTAGTGTGTCAGTGCTCACTAATCCGATTAAAGGAATTACGGATAAGTCACATAGAAACAAAATCGAAATACAATGAGAACGCTAAACATATTTACTAGACATCGATTTTCAACGGCTAGCATTTAAAGTCGTTTTTGATTCAACGATGCGCGTCATCGCTGAGATCCCGGAATGGGCGCTTAGGCGGTTTTAGGGCAAAACATGACATGGTGCCACGTGGCAAGGTAACACTGGAGAGCGAGAATCCTGGAGAGCATAAGGTCACGTCTGGAAGAGATAGACGTCCACTCAATGGCCAAGTCGTACACAGGCCGTAAGAAAGTACACCGGCCACACTACCTTTCTATACTTTACAGTTCTCAGACTAGTTCGTACATCAGTAGATAGGGGTTGTGAGAGGGGTTTCGGACTTAGGAGATTTAAGAGGTAGCAACCTCTCTCCCAATCAGCTTGCATATATTTTTGCATCTTTGCCACTTGATAATTAATCGCCTGGTTGGGCGTTTTTAGTGATTTCTTTTGCTGTTGACTCAGGGGAGTCCAGGCTGCATAGGGGTGTAGTCAGATAGCTTGTTTACATATTGAGCATCCATGATCCTAACTGCAGAAGGGTTAGCCAAAAATTATCTAGAGGTTTTTTGAATTCTATAGTCCAATAGAGGACACAGAATTGCAAAGTACAACGGACGCAAAAGAATATTATGCGCGCTACCGGAATCCAACAGACGACTTTCAATGAGTAAATACGAGTAGACGGCCAGCGTGAGCGTTGGCATCCTAAAATGGCTCTTTTGGCGGTTTATGCCAAAAAAGCCGACGGATTGACACGTGGCAGGTTGTTCCAGTTGATCCCAAGGAAAAAATGGACAAAGCCATGGCGTCAGATGTGAAAGGTACATCGTTTTAACTAGAGCCGCACTAAATTCGTACATATCTTATAAAAGCTACTGTACTTTCCTCTTCTACAAATGATCTGATTGGTAGGCACCTCAGTAAATAGGGGTTGTGAGTAGGGCGCTTCGGGGGAATAACACGTACAGTTGAGTGAACTGGCTGTACATTTATGTGTACGGTTCGTACATATATTGCAAATAGATATCGATATTGGTGTTATCGCCGATAATAACCAATAAATATCGGTTATTTATTGGCGATAACACTGATAACAATATATCGTACCAATATATCGATTATCAGCCACCCGAAAAAAGGCCCATATCGGTTAATAACAATTTTTTACAGATACACAATAGTACTAATAACGATTCACAGTGTAGTGCCAAATTTTGTGGAATATTTAGAAATTCTCTATGCTTACTAGTTTTAGTTTGTCGAGACTTAAACATCGATTCGAGGTGTTAAATAGTTCCGCGTTATTGATCATGGTAGTGAATGTTTTTGGTTGCGCACAGTCACTTAGATCATTTCGTAAAAAATTGTACGTTCGAAATACACATTGGTACAAGTAAAGTACCATCCAGTCTAAATTTGATGGTCAATCAGTTGAACAACAATGACTTTCAAAATATTTTTTTAACCGCTTAAACTTTTGTCGCTTTTGCGAACGTCAACCGTCAAAATAAAATTAGCAATTCACACGGCCGCTGAAGGTTTGCGGTAACAAAACTGTGGCAACCACATGTAAATAAAAGTGTTGCAGATAGTCACTTTTTGTCGTTATGTGAGCTCCACGGTGAGAGCACATTGGATATTAACTTAGCCGCAAAATTGGAATTTATTCGTCTAAGCGTTACATTTAACTTAGACGCAAATTGACACGAAACCTCTTTAAACTGAAAAATAGTATTGTAAGTGTTGCACGGAAATATTAAAACGCACAAAACGAAATACTTTTTGTACACGATAATATAACGAACCAGGGTAAAAATATCAGTTGAAATTAAATAAAAAAAATGCGAGTCCTCACGCGCGACAAAATCGAGCCACACTATCTACGAATCAATATACTAACATTGACAACGAAATGTTGGAGGAATGTTCACATCGGACTCCACACGTGTGTATCGCAATAAATGATGGTTCCGCTAGTGCGTAGTTCATTGCCGTAAATTCGGTTTCAGGTGCTTTCATGCACATCGGTCGGGTTGCTCAGTTGGCAGAGCTAGTGTACGGCTAATATAAGGTCCTGGGTTCGATCCGCGGCTGGCCATTTTCCAAAGTTTTCACTCTGGCGCCCATGCGATATGTTGAATATTGCCGATCCTCTATAGAGTGAACGTGCGAAGGCTCGAAACTTTTTGAAAACGAAGGCGGATTCAGATATTGGCGCACCTTCAACCTTTTTGGTCAAAACCTAATCTTGAATCTTGAACCCTCAACCCTTAACCTTAAACCCTTTATTCCAAACCGCAAAGCCAAAACTTGAAACCCTCAAACTGAAACTCTCACACTTAATTATAGACCTAAACCTAAACCCGAAAACTCCGAAGCCCTAAGTAAACCCTTAAATTCATTGTAGAAACCCTAGTATGCTTTGGAAAACCCCAAGTTAAACCCATTTAAAAAAACCTGAAACCCTGTTAAAAACCCTAGAAATCTAAGTTTTTGGCAATCCCTAAAACCCTTAAAGCACAATTTTTTTGAAAAAGTTCAATTACAAGTGATCAAAAACTTTAAACATCAATTGTAAGCTAATATAACCCGTTGTGTAAATGACAAAAAAAATACCTTAAAATACTGTCCCATTGATGTTCTTCATACGTACCCTTTTTTTTTCTTGTATGTATTTTTTATGTACTCATTACTTATTTGAAATCGGATTTAATTTAATTTTATATGTTTTTTGTGTGTACTTGAGTTTACTTATATGTCATTTGTTTATACTACCACTTTCAATTGAGTTGCATTTACATGTACTTTTTGTTTAAAAGATTAATTAGGGTTAAAACTACCACAAAATGTTTTTTTTTATTCACTTTGTCAAAAATAATCGGTAAATGGTTAGATAGCAAGGTAGTGGAAGATTATTTTGAGCTGCAAAAAAACTAACATCTTAGATTTGAAAGAGAATGAATAAAAGCTTGGATTCCAAAGTTTTTACCCAATAATTAGTTCCTCTCAATGGGTAACAAATCACTTTTGCAACTACTTTTAAATTTAAATGACAGTTTCAATTTTCTAATACTTAACTTTACCAAGTAAATAATATCCAAGGTGCTAAAAATTTGTACTTTATACTAGACTGTACTTGTAAATGCTTTAAAAAGAGTTATTTTAAAATAAGTAAGCAGTAAGCAAATAATATTGACTAAAACTAAATTTACATGGAACATTTTCTTTTTCCGGGTCTTGACCACGAAGTAGTGTTTGTTTACCTTTGTGGATGTTTTTCTTTTGTCCTTTTCCTAATCTTTGAGCATGGTAACTACCTCTACAACCACTCTTATGCTTCCACTTCTACCCCTCCACTTGGTTATGGGCACCAGTCAAACACTTCTCACGGTCACGATCACCTTCGAGAATTTAATGGTTACAATTTCTATTCATTCGAAGCATGGAGTTTTGTCATATTTTAGAATGTACAAGTATTTGCCTTCCTACCTGTTAGGATTTAGTACTGAGAATTCATTTAGCGACGAGACATTCTCGTAGCTAAAGTAGCGACGACCAGCGACGAAGTAGTCTCGTCGCTGGATATTTGAAGTGACGTAGAAATTGTTTGTTCGTTTCGTTTCACGCGAGTTCTAGTCGTACTATTGAAGTGACGTGGAAATTGTTTGGTCGTTTCGGTTCACGTAAGTTCTAGTTGTACCGTGTGGTTCAAGTCGGTTCGTGGTTGACTTGACTTCTCTTGTCGTACCGTGTAGTTCAAGTCGGCTTGCAGTTGTCGGTCGGATGTTTTCACCACGTTGACTCTTACGCGTTTCTAATCGTGTACCGTGGTATTGTTACGTGACGTTTGAAGGAGTATATTGAGGCGTAGTGAGAGAGAGGTTCTTATCAATTTGGCGAGAGTTGATCCTCCTTGTAGGTTATGAAGGAGTTCAAGGAGTTGAGAGAGTTTGATAGCTTTGTGATGTTTCTTGAGGAGTTAGAGGATGCTAGTGAAGAGTATCTTCTATATCATTAAGTGGAGTTAGAAGTGAGAGTGTTTTGAGGGTGTGAGGAAATTATGTAAGAAAAGTTCTTCGTGGATTAATTGGCTTCCTTGGGGTAATCTTTCTCTTGTGTGTGTTTTATTCATTTATGCTTCCGTTGGCATTTGCACTCAGTGTTTTATTATTCGATCCTTTCACTACCTTGTTCCCACTTTGGTGCCTTCCCCACCTACTCTCTCTCACTTCCCTCCCCGATGGTAGCATGGCTATTCAAGCCATTGTTGTTCTTAAAATATTCTTTAAGTGGTTCACAATCGCAATTGAATTAGGGTCACAATTTTTCTACAATTTATTTCTTTCACTCTAATAGCGATTCACGATGTAGCTCAAATTTTTTTAAAGAAGAAATCTCCTTAATTGATATCTTCAAATCCTTAAAACGGGAAAATTTTGATTTATTAATCCTTGATAGTGATTTATCTTTTATGCTTCCTTTTTCATTTGTAAATGTTTGGCTAGAATGTAAACAGAAAACTAAGAAATTGTAAAATTTGATATGATTATGATTCTTGACTTCCATTGAGCAATGGAAACTCCCCAAAGGAAACCCCCAAAAGAATACTCTTATCGGAAACTCACAAAAAAAAATTCCAATAGAGATCCTAACTGAACAAAACTGCTAATGTCAACTCCAAAAATTACACCTAATAAAACACAAATTCTGACGGAACATAAGTGTACGAGGTTGTATATTGTAACGGGACGTAAATAACATAGATCCCAGCATGACTCCCGTCGTAACAAGCAAAGCTTTCAAAATAACTCCCAACGAAACTGACACAGAACCAACATGGAACCATGTTTAGACACATCCAGTGATCAATTTTCTCCCACTCCCAATACACGATTTGACGCAGATTGGGGTGTTAACCATCTAATTGGCGCCGATTCCAATGCAATATCCGACGCTCACTCCCAAACAGCTTTGCCACGTGGAGCCACCTCTCATGCTGCAAAACTTGCCCACCACATATTGACAGGTGTCACCTCTCTGCCACTTGTAGGTCTAGCTGCACGCTTGAAGACAACCAGCTGCACGCTAGAAGACGACGAAAACCACCACGGAGATCGCCGTTACGCGAAAACTGAAACTGTCAAGACAAAGAAACGGTAAAGAAATTGAGCTATAAACAAGGGAATAATCAATAATATTCTAAAAAAAAAAAAAAAAAATTAGGAGCGAACAAAAAAGGATTCCAGTTCATCTCTCCGTCTCCCTCTCTCTATCCCTTTTCCCTCTCTATCTCCCTCTCTCTCTCCCTCTCTCCACCCCTCACTATTGTTATTTTTCGTTTCCAGTTGAATCCATCATATTGTTTTGGAAAACTATGAACTCTCAGCAATGAAGATAATCTCGTCGCTGGAGTAGCGATAACCAGCGACGAAATAATTTTACCAACGTAACAAAAATTCCACACGAACATGAATTTATTGCTCACTAAATGAAACACTAAGTTACGGTTGAAAGTCAACGCTAAATTTACGGACTGGTCGGCAAACAAATACCTTATTGGTGTAAGAAAAAGTCGGTGGCAAACTTACCACCAAGTATACTCTGTCGTAGTGCGTAGTAGTGCTTAAAATAGTACTGTACAGTTTTTAGCGTAAGTGACAAACCAGGGTTATCTGTAGCAAGAGATTGTACTCAAGATTAATTGTACCAGATAGTGGAACCGACAGTACGATAATGCGCCCACAATGATCTTATTGGTAGTTAGGGAATTAGATTGGCGTAGTGGTATAAATTTGGACATTTGGAAAATTAACTTGCTCAAGTTCACTAAGAAGAGTGACATTTAAGTCAGTCTTTGTGTTCATGTCACTTTGTGAC
Organism: Zygnema cylindricum; assembly: GCA_037447655.1. Lineage (NCBI taxonomy): Eukaryota > Viridiplantae > Streptophyta > Zygnematophyceae > Zygnematales > Zygnemataceae > Zygnema > Zygnema cylindricum. The sequence continues at coordinate 89,131 of JBBHKE010002973.1, read as the reverse complement.
TGATCAGAGTTTGCGCTTCAAACTTTGTCCCTATACTGTGTTAAGTGTAAGCTCTAAGTGAGTTTTGTTGTTAGCCTAAGTGGCTTTTGTAGTACTAATTATAAGCTGGTCAAAGTTGGCCATTTGTGTTGTTCATAGCCCTTTTCAACCATGAATGTACCCTCGGAAGCACCACAGACTACCCCAAAACAGCCTCCTTTGATTCCACTCAGAATTCTACAGAATAACCAAACCAAGTTAAAACTACACAACCAGATATTTCCTAGTCCACTTAGTATTCCCACAAAATTTCATATAATAATACCAAACCGAATAATCACAACACTCAGTCAAAGTTGCAAAAAAACAGCTTGCCAGAACTTTGATAAATATGACCAACTTCACAATGAAGCCCCAAGCAAACCAGACACACAATAGGTCTGCAAATTCGCAACAATATTTCCAATACAAAAAAGAACACACATGCAAAATTTCAGAGAATTCTGCCAATAAAACTGAGAGCAATTCTCAGATGAAAATCCCAAAAAAGGAGCAGAAACAGTTTCTGTCCAAAAAGTTCCTAAGTCTAGAATGACTAAGTCCTACAAATATACACTACAGCTTACTACTAACTGTACGGATGCATACCAGCCGTTCGTAATCAATCAACTACCTCTATTAATGTGAGTGTACCTGAAACTTACACTAATAATTAACACACATGACAAAACATCGTTTAAATATTTACAAGTCTTACTAATTCCGTAAATCGAATCGGGACCGTCCAAAATAAGTATCTTGTGACAGACGCGATTTCGCGTCCCTCACCAAACTGACGGCGCCCCCGTCCGTAGCTCTTTTTCCGCATACTTGATGTCATGTCACACGGTCACACAATCACTTGACGAACTGATGCCACCTCACCAAAATTAATCCATACACGTGGCGTCCTTTCCACTCAATGCCTCTCACGCAACTTTTAGTTTGAATCCTTTCGTCATCATTATCATTCGTACTTGCAGTGTACCTTTCAACAATATTCCAAATCGGATCGCTTCGCGATCCGCCGTTCATTTGACTTACGTTTGTTCGCGCCACTCAATTAGATCCGTACGTCTCAATACGCTTAGTACCTAGTACACAAGCAACTATTACTGCGATGTGACTGGCGCAGCATGGCAGCACAATATCTTTATCACACACGCTGCTATGGCTGCGATGTAACCAGCGCAGCATGGCAGCATAGCAATGTGATACAGAGAGGACTAAAGGTTTCAGAAAACCAACACTCCCCCAAACCTTTGGACTCTCTCAGCCACTAAGTTTACATTTCTCCCTTCTCCCCTTTTGTTCAATCGTCACAACCGTTCGGCTAACGTTACCAGTGATTCAAATAACTCCGTGTATCCCAAGCAATTAGTACTATTGCTCCCCCAATTTGCAGATCCATTCGAACCTCCACATTAAATGAAGATAGCATTAGAATCTCGTACTGTACCCACGAAACATTTTGTATGCACGAAACGACACGCACTCACTAAACTGAATTTTTGAAACAACACTCCCTCGAAAATTTAGTTTCGTACATCCGAAATAATCTAAAAGCATGGTAGCTGCTATGCTTGCGATGTCAGATAAAGGTATAGCAACATAGCAACATATCAACATAGCAACATAGCAGCATAGCAGCTTAGCTGCATAGCAGCTTAGCAATATAGCAGCGCTGCAAGATGTGTTTAGCGTCTCCACTGCTCCAACTCCCTCCGGCCATCTTTTCCAAAATTCGTCCTTCCAAGACACACCATCGCTTCCGCTGCGTCTTTCTAAGTCTTCAAAATAAAACTCTATTTTTCAGTCAATTTTAGAACAATCAAAAACTAAAATTTTAAAATTCCACGAATATTACCGAATGTTAATGGTAGTCACTTGTGTAAATTTACTTTTCACGCCGTCTTCTTTTGACCACTTTCGGACTACGTTTTCTTCTACGATTCATCCTTTTAATTCTACTTCCTTTCTTCGTTTTCTTACTGAATTTTGATGTTTTTCCCATTTTCGCAATTTTATTTTCTTCTTTCGTATTATGAACTTTTTCACGTACTCCAATTTTCTGAACCCTTTTCCTCTCTCCCTCTCTAGGTGAATTAATCTCCTCCTGCAAATTATTTTCAATTTCAACTTCCAAATCCCCTTCACTTCCTCCTAATATTCTTACTTCAACAACCTCTTCCTCTTGCACATTTTCATCACTCACCAATCTGTTGTTTGTAAAAGTGACAAAAACTGACTCTTTTTCTGTCACCCCTTTCTCCACTCCATTTCCGGTGACAACAAATTTTTCTTTTCCTCCCTCATGTTTCATATCTCGAAGAGTAACAATCGGCAAGTAAACAAATTCGTCCAAGGGAAGTGTGGCCCTTCGTTTAGGAGGTCGTACTCGATTATCATCCCATCCATTCTTGAAGGTTCCTGCGACACATGCACTTTTATATAGCGGACATACCCTAAAAGTATGCCCTACATCATTACAATAAAAACAGTTTTCTGCCCGACAAATTTTCTTATTTCTCTGAAACTGTGATCTGACACCTTGACAACTCTCCCTATTCTTTAAAGCCTCATTATTAGCCTCTTCCTCTAAAACACACCTGATTGCTAAAAGTAAGTTCCAATCCTTTTTATCAACTTGTCTTAATCTATCCAAAGCACACCTGTATTCCTTTGGTAATCCTTTCAATAACAGGAAAGCCTTTTGAGCATTGGTGAAGTTTCCTCCTGCAATATCATTTTCTGCAAACAATATTTGTATCCCAATACAATAATTCAACATACTACCTCCATCATACTTATACTCAGTTATTTTTGTGACACTAATCATCCAGTGATACACAGAAGTCTTTTGATATGCACGTTCTAAACACTTCCATAATTCAGCTGCACTTTCTAAACTAAGGTAAGTCATTACAAGTTCCTCATTCAACGATAGCTTGATAGTCAACAAACAGTCAATATTCTTCTCCTCCCATCCAATCGATGATTCACCACGTGTTCCATCCACCACATCCATTAACTTCCTCGACTTGAAGTAGCTCTCCATAATACTCCTCCAATATTAATATTTAGATCCATCAAATATGGGTAGCCATGGGTGTGGGGCCATAACCTGTTGTTCATAGCCCTTTTCAGCCATGAATGTACCCTCGGAAGCACCACAGACTACCCCAAAACAGCCTCTTTTGATTCCACTCAGAATTCTATAGAATAACCAAACCAAGCTAAAACTACACAACCAGATAGTTCCTAGTCCACTAAGTATTCTCACCAAATTTCATATAATATTACCAAACCGAATAATCACAACACTCAGTCAAAGTTGCAGAAAAACAACCTGCCAGAACTTTGATAAATATGACCAACTTTACAATGAAGCCCCAAGCAAACCAGACACACAATAGGTCTGCAAATTCGCCACAATATTGCCAATACAAAGAGGAACACACATGCAAAATTTCAGATAATTCTGCCAATAAAACTGAGAGCAATTCTCAGATGAAAATCCCAAAAAAGGAGCAGAAACAGTTTTTGTCCAAAAAGTTCCTAAGTCTAGAATGACTAAGTCCTACAAATATACACTACAGCTTACTACTAACTGTACGGATGCATACCAGCCGTTCGTAATCAATCAACTACCTCTATTAATGTGAGTGTACCTGAAACCTACACTAATAATTAACACACAGGACAAAACATCGTTTAAATATTTACAAGTCTTACTAATTCCGTAAATCGAATCGGGACCGTCCAAAATAAGTATCTTGTGACAGACGCGATTTCGCGTCCCTCACCAAACTAACGGCGCCGCCGTCCGTAGCTCTTTTTTCGCATACTTGATGTCATGTCACACGGTCACACAATCACTTGACGAACTGATGCCACCTCACCAAAATTAATCCATACACCTGGCGTCCTTTCCACTCAATGCCTCTCACGCAACTTTTAGTTTGAATCCTTTCGTCATCATTATCATTCGTAATTGCAGTGTACCTTTCAACAATATTCCAAATCGGATCGCTTCGCGATCCGCCGTTCATTTGACTTACGTTTGTTCGCGCCACTCAATTAGATCCGTACGTCTCAATACACTTAGTACCTAGTACACAAGCAGCTATTACTGCGATGTGACTGGCGCAGCATGGCAACAGAATATCTTTATCACACACGCTGCTATGGCTGCGATGTAACCAGCGCAGCATGGCAGCATAGCAATGTGATACAGAGAGGACTAAAGGTTTCAAAAAACCAACGATTTGTGTGGTACTTTTTGGCTTGCCTTTTGCTGAATTAAATGCGTGACTTTGCAGCTTCTGGTAGTGTCCCTGTTGCTGCAGAGCAACAGGTTATGGGCCCACAAACCAGAGTACCTAGGTTTGATAGAGACAACTACTTATACTGGAGAGGAATCATGAAGCTCTACTTTGTCCAAAGAGAACTCATCAATGTGGTGGATGGTTTCCTTAGCGAAACAGATCCTACGTGGAGCAAGAAGAATACACATTGTGTCTATGCACTCATGCAAGAAGTATCTTTGGAAATCGGAATGGCACACATTCATATGGACAAGGCAAAAAAAAATTGGGGATCCTTGAATGATATGTATCATCAAACGAATGTTCAGCGACAAATGATAAGTGCTACAATTATTTTTGAGTATAAGTACAATGGTGGTCGCATCCCACATTATTGTTATGGTCTTTAAAAGTAGTTTTTAGAAAATACATGCTCAGGAGGTGTTTTTCCAGCTGCACTGCAAGCCATGTTGCTTATGAGAGGTGCAAGCCATGTTGCTTATGAGAGGTTTGCCTGAGGAATATAAAGGGGCCTCCGATGCACTAAAGAAAATAGATCAGTCATCTTGGAACCTTACAATGGAAATTCAGCTAGTGTTAGAAGAAGAATTTATTGATCTAGCAATGAAAGGAAGTAAAAAATGTCAAGTATTAAACACTCAGTTTCAGAATAGAAATTAGTATCAGACAGGTCGATCAACTAACAACCCATGGGCCTATTTTAACAAGGATCATTTGGTACGAGAATGTCTAGTTTTGAAAAAGGACACTTTGATAGGAAACTTTCGCGAAGGATGGAACAACAATCGGCGTCCTTCCAACCAAGGAAAACCCTATATGCAACCAGAAAAGGCATCAACTTTTTCTGCTGTAAAGGAGAATTTCTTAGAGGAAGGAGGAGACAAAGGTGACAAACATATCAGCAATTTTCCAATTGTGTCGGGAAAGGAAATGTTTGCAATGACAAATGCAAGATTTGGACCAAAAGAGAACACCTCGATTATTGACACTGGAGCATCTGCTCACATGTACAGCGACAAGGAGCTATTCGAAACTCTCGAGCCAATCTCACCACAAAACATCTATTATGTTGATGACAGTTATGTAGTTGCAAACTCGAAAGGAAAGGTGAATCTTAAACTCAAAATAGAAAGTCAAACAGTAGACATGACTTTAATTGATGTGTTATTTATTCTAGAATTCAATAAAAATTTGTTTAGCACATCTTTGGTAGAAAGCAAAGGATTTGAAGTAAGTCTCAAGCATGGAAAACAAGTAGTTAGTATGAATCGATTTGTTGCAGCTGTTGGAAATAGAGGAGAAAATATGATGTACAAGCTTGATCTTGTTGAAGAATTTAATGGAAATAAGGTTCTATACTTAGCTGTAACAAATGATAATGATCTATGGCATAAAAGACTGGGGCATGTTCATCGAGAAAGATTAGGGAAAATGCTGAAATATAACATAATCAAAGGAGTAAAATTATCCCAAGATAAGTCAAATGAACTATGTGATGAATGTGCTTTAGGAAATATTCACAAATTACCATTTCCAACTGAAAGCTATGACAGAGCTAAAAGAGTTTTAGAACTAATACATTCAGATGTTTGGTCTTCCAAAATACCGTCTATGGGGGGAGTCCGATATATGCTTACATTAACGGATGATTTTTCAAGATATACCTAGGTGTGCTTTCTGAAAAGAAAAAGTGAAGTTTTTGAATGCTTTCGAGAATTCAAAGTCTGGAGCGAAAAGATACATGGAGTTCCCATTTTAAATCTCATATCCGATAACAGAGGAGAATACGTCTTACAGGTGTTTTTCGGACTTTCTCAAAGAACATGGAATTTCATGCCAACTACCAGTTCCATACTCACCTGAACAAAATAGAGTTGCGGAAAGATTAAATAGAACACTAGTAGAGTGTGCTCGGACTATGTTGGAAGATAAAGGAGTAAGCGTGAAATATTGGGCAGAGGCCTTAAATTGTGCTGCATATATTTAAAATAGACTAGAAAGTAAAGCAACACCAAAAAGGACACCTTATGAACTTTGGACAAAAGAGAAATCGGATGTTAGTCATTTAAGAGTATTTGGCAGTAAGGTTTTTATACTTAATAACTATCCAAGTAGATGGAAAATGGAGCCCAAAGGAATGCCTGGCATCCTACTAAGATATGATAATAATGCTAAAGGATATAGAGTCAACATACCAGGCACCAACCAAATTGTAGTTTCAAGAAACATCCTTGTGAAAGATGAGTCAGATTCAGTGGATGTATTTCCACTAACACCTGAACAGAGAAACAAAAAGGAGATGGAATACGTGGTCCTTGACGAAGTAAGACAAGTGAACAACGAGCAGACTATTACTCCTAACACGGAAACAAGGGCAACACCTCAGACAAAAACGAATAAATTGCCTAAGACGGAATCGAATGGATCCACGGAACATGAGTTTGATAACTTTGTCCTATTGACAAGAATTTCAAAGAGAGATCCCTCGAATCCAGCGTAAAATTTTCCGGGGGGAAAAAGACTAGCACAAGAGAGAAAAGGATAAGTTCAAGACTAAAGGATTCGACGACAATGTATGCACACTCGCCCGCATCCGGAGAACCCTTAACCATTCAAGAAGCATTTTCTGTACCAGAAAAAGAACATTGGGTTGAAGTTGCGAATGACGAAATGAAGTCAATTATGGCGGCTCAAACTTGGGAATTGGTCGAACTACCACCTGATTGAAAAGCTATTGGAAGTAAGTGGGTATTTTAGGTAAAATTAAGTCCAGATAATACGATTGAAAGATACAAAGCTAGGCTAGTTGCTAAAGGTTATAATCAAAAAGAAGAAATTGAATTTGAAGAAACGTTTTCACCGGAAATCACTGTCAGAATTCTACTTACCGTGGCAGCTATAGATGATATGGAAATTCATCAGATGGATGTTATAACAACCTTCCTACACGGGGAATTAGAGGAGGTTATCTATATGAAGCAACCAGAAATGTACGAAGAAAAAAGAAAAGAAAACCTTGTCTGTAAATTACTAAAATCATTATATGGATTGGAACAAGCCCCCACGTCAATGGAACCTTAAACTAGATGAATTCTTTACTAAATTAGGATTTGTCAAAATTAGCTCAGACCATTCTGTCTATATTATGGAAAAAGATGAAGAAGTGATTTGCATTGCAGTATATGTAGATGATTTGCTCATAATGAGCAAATCACTAACAAAATTAAACAAAGTAAAGAAGGCCTTGAATACTAGGTTTGAAATAAAAGAATTAGGTGAAGCAAAATACACCTTAGGAATTCAGGTGGATAGGGATAGACAAAATAAAATAATCAAGTTGACACAAAAGGAAACCATAAGGAACATGTTAGAAAGATTTGAAATGTCACATGCAAAAAGTTGTTCAACGCAGACGGAAAACAGGCAAAAATTTGAAGGACTACAAATTTCTTTCGTAGTATTGATAAGAGATGAGTCAAAGGATGAAAATTTGAGTAATATTCCTTATAGGCAAATAGTTGGTAGCCTAATCTATTTTATGAATTATATTCGACTTGACATCTTTGCCGCTGTAAGAGTACTTAGAAGAAGTCTACAGAATCCGAAAAAGGCAGAATGGGATGTTGCAAAAAGAGTCCTAAAATATCTATCAAGGACAAGAAATTTATATCTAAACTTAGGAGGAATAGAAGTCAAGATAAGATCAACACTAGGAGCGAAGCCAGCTATGGCGACATACCAAGCAGAAGATCAACAACCGCATGTGTTCTAGATTGAACAAGAACGTGTTGTTGAAGTAGCAAACTCAAAAAGGTCACAGCTCAATCAACGATGGAAGCTAAGTATATGGCCGCCGTCATTACATATACGTTAAAATAGGTAGAAGTACAAAATTTGACAATCTGTACCACGTCTCGTCTTTCCCTTGTAATGAATCCATAGTGCTAGTTTAGGTTTGCGGATAAACAATTATTACGCCTTTCATACTGGTACATTTAAATAGGTACGAGTTCATTCTAATCGCAAATCGGTTTGTAAACATCATAAAGAAACAACAATTTCCGTACGAATTTCGGTAACGAAGTACAATACTGTACGAACATTCACATTCTGTACATCACACTATTCATGAAGTAAGGTAACACCATTGACGCCAATTCACAAGAACCGTAATTAACGTCAAAGATAAATAAGATTCATTCATTGTATTTCGGGTATTAATGTCAGAATTTTGGTGTGCCGATATAGAGTACATAAGGCTAATAAAGATTCACGGTGTAGACCATTTGACCTTTTACAACAACGAAAAAACACACGCGAGCGAATGGTCGCCATGGATAGCTGTCGCCTAATGACGAACAGTTAAGGGAGCAAAAACTGCGTTTTGAAGAAACGAATTCAGGGCAAATTTCTAGTTTGGTAGAGAAGTCCCGATACTCGTATTTTTTTTTTTTTTTTTGGTAGCTGTTCCTGGTCTTGTGTGATGTGACAAATCCAACCCGAAAGCATTGGATTGTACTTTTTAGGGAGATTTGCCTTTGCGAGTGTGTTGGAGGAATGTTCACTTCGAACTCCACACGTGTGTATCGCAGTAAATGCTGGTTTTGCCAATGCGCCGTTCATTGCCGTAAATTCGGTTTCAGGAGCTTGCATGCACATCGGCCGGGTAGCTCAGTTGGTAGAGCTAGTGTACGGCTACACAAGGTCCAAGGTTCGATCCCCGGCTTGGCTATTTTCCAAAGTTTTCACTTTGGCGCCCATGCGATATGTTGAATATTGTCGATCCTCAATACGAAATTTGTTTCGTGCGTTTTAATATTTCCGTACGTGAATTAGTGTACTGTACTTCAGTTTAAAGAGGTTTCGTAATTCACGTATTACGAATCAGAATCAATAAAATAGACTTAATCTCTACTTCTTCGGCCTGAAACTGATCATATGCTCACATCATCATTTTTGTACAATCGATGTTGCTACCCTGGGTGTCAGGGTACTTTCGCATGTGCAAAAGTTACAGTTATTTAATGTCGTTTTCCTCCATAACTTAGAAAAAAATGAGAAACTCCTCAGCGTTATCAAAAAATAGAAATTACCACCGTACAAGTTGAGTTATATTCGAACTTTATACGTATAGTAGTTTGTCGTCTAGCCGGATGCAATTTGTCGTCTAGCGCATTTCGACCCACTTTCGCGTCCTTTCAGCACATGTTCAAACTTTATGTCAAATCACCTCGCGAGGTGAGTTTTTTACAATTTTTGTGAGCGGAGTACCAAAAAATAAAACACTGCACGTTTCCAGCCTGTGCGTACTGTTTTCCGTTCGCTGATTTCCGTACAGGGGCCGTCTCTCAAACATTCGTGTCTTCACACAACTTGTAGTAAAAACATTCGCCACATGTCGGCAAGTGGGAAGACGAAAAACGAAGCCGCATTTCTGAGCGACAGCGAAAGGTATTTTAGGGTTTCGACACGTCGACAATGTGACGTACGGACATTACGAAGTCACAAAAATTGTACAGCGTGCGGAGAAACGCCTCATGCTGAAGCCGAGTGGAAGTTTCGCCTCATTTTGTGTACCACTTCATCTGTCACATTGTCTAGTACATGTCTACGTAAGTCACATTTTTAGGTGACAAGTTATTTGCGTTTACATCCGAATGCTTTGAAAGTTGTATGGAGAATCTTCCCTAAAAAACAAAGTAACAAGACTAAAATTTTCGGCTACATGCGAAAGTACCCTCAATCAAAACAAAACCGACATTTTTGCCTCGTTCGGAGAAGAAGAAAACAATAATATCCCACCCATAAACCCGTCGACAGCTGGCACGAATCTTGGCAGAGACCACAGCTTTGCCTGTCACCAATCATACAGATCATACAATTACAAAATAATCACAAGTCGCCTGTCACCAATCATACAGATCATACAATTACAAAATAATCACAAAAATCTTACGTGCGCAATCGTTTTAACCGACACTCAAAACCCTCATCGGCCTCGAATTCGGCCAAATGGCACACAAATATTTGTCCGCAAACATTTCTTTTGTCTCACGAGTAAGCCAAACTTTGTGCTGACGTGGCGCGTATCCCGCGAAACGACACCTTCCAATAATTTGTACGGAATGTTTCCACAGAATATAATCTCGTAGCGTCCTCCTGACCGTCCGATAACATTCAACTCGACGGAAGGCGAACAGAACGGCGGACCGATGTTTTTATGGACCAAACTTCTTTTGAGACAGCTGTTGGAGAGTACGGAAAACAGAGGGTCCACTGTAATTCAGCCATCCGTATGAGAATCCCGGCAAATCGGGATGCAGTCCGTACCTTCCTTCGTCTTTTGCCCAAACGAAAGCACACATTGTTTCGATCCTTTCGCGGTTCACGTGGAACCTTGGACCCAGCCGCCACTATCCGTACCGTATACGATCCGTACCATACATGATCCGTATCATACACTATCTGAATCGTACGGCGTCCTAATCTACCAAGTACAAATATCACAATGCCTCGATCTCGGAAGGCACCGATAGGAAAATTCAAAAGGTTCCAGTGTCTCAAAGTACACCGCGAATTGTAATTAGAGTAAATTACTCTAATTCGGTCGCCCGAAATTTCGACTCAATGACATCAAATAGAGTAAATGATTATATTATTCTAATTTAGGTAAGTTTTAACAACAGAATTGTAATATTGCCTCCTGTATTAGGTGGAGTACGGACGGTTCGACTGTAAAACTGTACTTTTGGCAAAAGTACAAATAATACAACGTACCGCACGTGAATCGGACTGCCAAAAAATCAACATCGAAAACCGTTCGCGAACCTCGTCCTTCGATACACGTCGCCATGTGAACATTAACCGACACGACAAATAATATCGAATAAAATGACGTCAAACTATACGGAGTGACAGATTTGTACGCCCACGTAATTTAGGCTATGAAATTCTCGCGGATATTTATTTATCCAATATAGAGTAATTCTAAATTAAGTAAACTTCGACTGTGAAAGTTCTATCACACAAATTGTTCTCACCTAATTCATTTCGGTTCACTCTTAATGATATTTATTACGATTCGGTACAGTAACGCCAATCGCCATTAGAGTCACGATTAAATAGCACAAAAATTAGCGTTACGACTACTGAGTGCCTGAGACGTGCAGTTATGGTCCAACAGCCTTATTAATCTTTATTTCAGGCTGGGTCAAATAGGGCACCGAATATATACTCTAATAGATGATTGGCGCACACCGCGAATCGTAATTAGAGTAAATTACTCTAATTCGGTCGCTCGAAATTTCGACTCTATCACATGAAATAGAGTAAATGATTCTAAATTTTTCATTATTCTATTTAAGTTAAAGTTTAATTAGCGTTTTCAATTCTAATATAGATTATTTTTAAATAGTGTGGAAAACGGACGACCTCCGACCGTGCAAAATTGTACTTTATTAAGTAAAAAAGCACAAAAAATGATTTAATACAGGCCGTTATCATGTAACTGCTTTTTAAAAAACCGCGTAGTGCAAACGTCATAGTGACTATAAACTGTACGTTTTGCCAAATTCAGTACACATACCTTATTTACAGTAGAGGATATTAGCGTGCAAAATTAGAGTAAACTTCAATGTTGAAACAGGCAGCTCTATCACATAAATTAGCGTTTATTACTCTATTTTTTTTTTAGTTTTTGTACTCTAATTTGTTCATAACTCTAATTACGATTCGCGGTGTACCATCGTCACATATGACAAGTTCGTTGCGAATTTACAACTATGGGATTTATCCTTTATTCGGTTATTCAAAATGGTACGTAACCGACATGTGAAGAGAAACCGAGTGAATTCAAGAAAACGACGAAACTGAAAGTCGGTGGGAGGAGAGGACCGTTTGTGACTTTTCGCTCATTCGCTGCCCGGATCCGGAATCGCAATTTTTTTTTTTTTTTTTTTGTGTTCGTTCAAAAAGCAGTGGGGACAAATTTTGCCATCACTGACCGGAATTATTTAAACGACTGGAATTTTGAAACCCGACTTATAGTAATATTATTTTTTAGCTAAATGATGACGGCACATAGATTGAGTAAAAGAAAATAAGTATATCTACCTAAACTGCCGACTGGTATACCTTAGAGATCCAAAATTGTGCACGACAGGCGCACTGTCGAACTTGGGAACCTTACTGTCCTCACCCGGCTATAGCACACAATAGCCTTCCACTTGTCTTATGTGAGAGACAAACTTTGTGCTGACGTGGCGCGTATCTCGCGAAACGACACCTTCCAATAATTTGTACGGAATGTTTCCACAAAATATAAACTCGTGGCGTCCTCCTGACCGTCCGATAACATTCAACTCGACGGAAGGCGAACAGAACGGCAAACCGATGATTTTTTGGACCGAACTTCTTTTGAGACAGCTGTCGGAGAGTACAGAAAACAGTTGGTCAACTGTATTTCAGCCTTCCGTACTAGAATCCCGGCAAATTGGGATGCAGTCCGTACCTTTGTTCGTCTTTTGCCCAAACGAAAACACTACACCGCGCATCGTTATTAGTGTCATAGTTTAAATAGTGTGGACGTAAATATACCGTCATTGACGCTAATTAAGATTTTTTTTTTTTTTTTTAAAAAAGGTGTATTCTAATTTCGGCGTTTATGCTAATTTGGGAACAGCAAAAATGGAATATTCGTTGTACGATTATATACATTAATATATGTATCCAAACAAAATATTAAAAATCGTACGCCGTCGTGAAATTTAAATATCCGTACATGTAAGACTAATTTACGTGTCAGAGCAATCCCATTTTTTTAGCGCACGATCCTATGCGTGCGCGTCTGATTTAACTCATTTTTTGTAAAATTATCACTTGAAAAGGTACATTTATATACGGACTGACATCGACCGTCACCACACTATTTAGATATTATTGTAATTCGTCCTTTACGCTATTTTGTACGGTACCTTAATTAACGTCAAGGAAAAATTAAAATCATGTATCCTATTTGAGGAAAAAAATCAAAATTTTAAGAGCCCAAATTAGTGTCGTTGACACTAATAACGATGCGCGGTGAAGTGTTGTGTATCGGTAAAGATTTGCCGATAACCGATATGGGCCTTTTTTTGGGTAGCCGATAATCGATATATCGGTTTGGAGATATATGTATGGACCGTACAAATAAACGTACGGCCAATTCACTCAACTGTAAATGTTATTCTTCGACGCACCCTACTCGCAACCATAATCTACTGAGGTGCCTACCAATCAAATCATTTGTACAAGCCGAAAGTACAGTAGCCGACATAAGAAATGTACGGCTTTATTACGGCTCCAGTTAAAACGATGTACCTTTCACATGCGACGCCATGGCTTTGTCCCTTTCTTCTTTGAGATCCACTAGAAACCTGCCACGTGTACTCCGAAAAGAAAGTACAGAAAGTACAAATATATCGGTAACTTTGAACTATCGATAACCGATAACTATCGGTATCGGTGTTATCGCGATGATTTTTTTACCGAAACACAACACTAGAAAACACACATTGTTTCGATCCTATCGCGGTTCACGTGGCGTCAATGGTGTTACCTTACTTACTTCATGAATAATGTGGTGTACAAAATGTGAATGTTCGTACAACACTGTACTTCGTTACCGAAATTCGTACGGAAATTGTTGTTTACTTATGTTGGTTATATACAAATTTGCGATAAGAATGAACTCGTACCTATTTAAGAGTACAAGTATGAAACGCCTTATAATTGTTTATCCGCAAACCTAAACTAGTAATATGGATTCATTACAGCGCAAGGACGAGAAGTGGTACGGATGATCAAATTTTGTACTTCTACCTATTTTAACGTATATATAATGACGCTGGATTTTGTATACCTACATCAAAGTTATAGAGAAATTACAATTAAACATTTTTTTCACAATCGGATTGATACACAAATTAACATCAATGACACTAATTCATTATTGACACCAATTATTTATATAGTCTAATAACTACTGTAATGTATCGATAAAAAAATTATCTCAATAACAACGATACCGATAGTTAACGGTTATCGAATGCTCAGAGGTCTTGATATATATATAATTTATGTAATTTCAGTCCATAGTACTCCTGTCCGGTAAACTGAACAGAAAATTTATGGGAAATGTACGGTTTTCTAGGGTAAATGTACTGATTTTGACAAAAAATACGTTGCACTTTGTAGAAGTTTCAGGTCGGTTAACTGAAAAAAAATTACGGGAACGTGCGGCATTGTACTGGCAAACTGATGATCATGGAACGGAAAAAGGACGGCAAACACAAAGTATGTTGAATTATTAGAATTATAGAGTATTTTCTAGGTTTGAATAGCTTAGTGGAAATAAAAAAGAAAAGCATAGGCAGTCTGCCTCCACCTCTCTTCTCTTTCTCGGATACTTGTCGTAGTCACTGAAAGAGAGAGAGGGTGGTGGAGCCATGGCTGCCTTTGCTCCTTAGGCAAGTCAGAAGAGGTGACATAAATCACCTCTACCAAAAAGGTTGAGTCCAGCAGGACTCGAACCTCCGACCGATTGGGCGAGGCATAGTCATCGGCCTTAGCCGGTTTGTCTTTGAAGTCCGTTAGATTGCATGGGGTACGATAAGTATTTAAATGTGTCAGTGCTCACTAATCCGATTAACGGAATTACGCGTACCTTTGATAGCCTATTCCCACCGGAAAAAAACTCACTTCCGCAACAGATTGGCGTTTTAATAATGTACGACTTTCCGTGCACTGACTTTGTTGTTCTTGGAAGTTCCCAGAAAACCCTACAATAGAACTTCCTTAAAATATTTGAGGATAATGAAGTCAGGTTAAGGTTGCATCTTTCTTTGAAACAGGCCAACGGTAAAACGCGAAAGCTGACGAAGCAAAAACAACATCTGAACCGCTATTTCATTGTTTTCGTGCGAAAAAACTGTCCAACTTTTAACCACCGTCGTCATCCTTCTAACTGTAGTAAGTTTGAAAAACTGCAGGTTTGTTTTCGCGCCTATGTTTGATGACGTCGAAGCGTGTGACGTGTCATAGGACACCTTCAATCGGAGTTACGTGCCAAAATTTTGATGTGAACAAGACCCATTTTCTGATGAGTTTTGGGAAAATCATCGAAATGGGCAAAAAGTTACAAATGCTCCGGTGTGAATAGGCTATGAGTTTATGCTTGACGATCAATCCGTCGAACAATTTTGAATTGCGAAACATTGTAACGACTGGTTGAAAAAGTGTCGCGGTTGCAACCGTCGACCGTCATAAAAAAAAACAACAATTCACACGGCCGAACAAGGTTTACGGCAACAAAACTATGGCAACCACATGTAAATAAAATTGCTGCGCACACGCACTTTCTCACTTCAATTTAGCTCCAATGAGCAGTGCGATCGGTAATGAATTATCATATCGTAAGATGTCGGCGGGTGTTATTGCTGAATCCTATACTAATTGGCGTGTATGTGACGTGACAGGTTTGTAATTTGGCGTACAGATGAAGGTACAATACGATCAAAGGCCGTACTACATTTACGTATAACACAACGGGACATCGACGTGGAACTGGATTGCAGTTCTGCATCGGTTGTCAGGAACTCAAACGGCTCTAACCTTGACAGCTGGCTAAGTCGTGAACCCTCGGAGGTTCATGCATTATTTTTGGTAGCGAAGGGAGGGTTTTCATCCTCGAGGTGTAGATGTAAGGCATTCCGAGACGGTCACGCAACGGCGGTGTCTAGAAATTGGCAGCGTTTGCACATAGAAACCTGCTTGCTTAGAGATATTCAAGAATTAGTGTAGCTGTATGATAGGCAAAAGCATAGGATAAAAGCCATGTGGCTGCGTAAGAATAGTTACAAATTACAGCACAGGAATCCAACATTGGAGAGTTGTCGTTTTCTGGCAAATCTGCATTCTCGGGATTTGTCGAACCTTTTTGTTTGAGTTGGCATTTTCGGTTGTATATTTAGTATGAGTGAGTTATTGAGTTAGGGTTTCGCTCTTTGGATCCTTAGTCTTTGGCTAGCTGTTGTCTCTGAGCTTTCTTATCTCTCTTTTCTGTACTAAAGCCCTTACCTAATCTATCGGCGCAAGCCAGCTTGCAAGGTTTCCCACCAGATTGTGTCTCACTTGCCTTGGTCTATAAATTTTGGCGTGTGAATCTTGTGTTTTACTGTTGCTGGTGCGCGGTTTCGTTACTTGTCTCCCTTTTCTTCTAACTTCGAAGTGCTAGTTTTCTCGGCGGCTTGAGTCGGTTAAGGAGAGTTTGTTGTCTACTAGTTGGTCTCTTGTAAGGAATATTGAAGACTTCAGTGCCTAGTGGCCTATGATGCAAATATTCTTGTTTGAGAGGAATTGGCTGAGTTCGGCGGCTCTTTTGATCGTGAAGCTTCAATCTTCTTTTCCCTCTGTTCATTGCTTTGGCGCGTGGTCGTTGTCATTTTGTGTTCTAAGTGTGCGGTTTTAAATATCTGGTTCCGTTCACTCTGTGTTAGACCACCCTTTGGAACGTTCGACCGAACGCGGCTATCTAATCCATTCCCGAAATCATGTCTTTTCTCTCTATTCTTTCGAGTCTCTGTTGTCGATC
>JBBHKE010002973.1:31831-65766 GCA_037447655.1 Zygnema cylindricum | reverse complement strand
TTTAAATATATAAATTAGGTTACACGAATTATCACATAAAATTATAACTGCTTTAATAGTTGGGTTTGCGTGGCTTAAAGCTGTTATGCGTACACTAACAGGCTAATAACTACTTTGGCATTGAGTTGTGGTGTGATTACGATAACTTGGAACTAGAGCATCGTTGGGAGACTTTTACAGTATCTGACTAGATGCTATCGCTTTAGGTGAGTAACCGATCATTGTGGGTGCAGGCGCGATATAGGTTATCAAGTGTACTCGTTGAGGGGGTTAGAGATCTTATCGAAGGTTGCGTTTTTTTTTTCGCATAGGACATCCTCGTTGCATGGTCCGAGATCTGACCTTGATCGGTCTTGTTTTAACGGTTTTCTGCTTTACTACATCTGGTTGTGTTGGCCGTGAATAGTTTCTCGCTTTATTACATCTGGCCGTGTTGGCCCTTAATTGTTTCGTGCTTATTACATCTGGCCGCAAGTGGCCTTGCATAGGGGACATGAGTTTGCTTGGTGTGGCTTTATTTGAGTGGAATTGTGAAAGACAACATACGAGTAGACTAACCCCGGTGATACAGGATAGACCGAACTGCTTGGTGTTTTAGGTCTGCGGCTATTACCATACTTTTGTGTGTGTTCGGCATTTAGCTGCATTCGGATAGGACAATCTTGTGGTTACATGCCAACGGACTAGAATAATTTACAGTTTCCGACTGGTACCACCAAAAGCTCAGGTTGTTACCGAGGCCGCCCAAAGAGTCAATTACGACCGGCTCCCCTCTGATATCTTTTCCAAACTTAACAGTTCAGTCGCCATTTTTAGGGTCACCCAATCCGTCTAGATCTGGTCTTTCTTCGCTCCATAGGTCTACGTCATCTGTTTCTTCGTCTTCCACCCACAGTTCGGGGGAAGATTCGGACACCGACTCACTTGACATATAGGGTCTAGGGCTACCGCTGTCAATTTTCTCAATGAACAGTACCTTACACACTAATTCCTATCCTTTTAGCGTGGGCATGGCTTCATCCGTGGACACTGGAGGAGGCAAACATCATTTTTGATTTTTTGGTCTCAAGGACACCACGTCCTTGTCACACTTTTGCATGCTTTACAATACCGAAATGCGTGACCTCGCATTTCGGTACCAAGACCGTTATGACCTGCGGGTTGCTTTTTCTTTACTAGGGAGATACCTCAGAGGATCTGCCCTATCCCTTTATACACAGAAATATAAGGAAATTTGTGCTATGATTGAAATAGCACACGCCTATTCCGAAGCTCTAGCCATAATTGGCAGCCCTGAAATTCCTTTACAACCCGTTGTCCCTGCAGTTTATGACTCGGCAGGCAATGAAATTTCACCTGAAATACCTGAGGTTCCTCATCAATTTGCAGTGGTAGCTAGGGCTGCAATTCCGGCTAGACCTGAAATGCTAGTTTCTCTAAGAGATACTGTCTCGTTAATTTTCGATTTATTACAGGACGAGTATCGAATGCAGAATCCTGACCAAGTCAAAGAATTAATGAATTTTGAACGCAAACCGGGTGAAACAGCCCCGGCATTGCGGTCAACTATAGAAACTTTGCGTGAAGCCTTATTCGATCTAATATCAGAGGCTGAGGTGGTACAAATTTTTTTGGGTCAATTTCCCACACAATCTCGACGGTTCATTCAGAATCGTGTGACCGAGGCATATGGCCTTAAATTCCCTTTCCAGCAGGCTGCAGAGTATGCTGTAAAGTATGAAATGCAGACCAGCTGGTGGGAAGCTCATGAGCGGCCGAAACCTTCACCTAAAGATTACCCTAATCGTAATACTAACCAGAATCCTAACCCGCGCAGCCCATGGCCTAACCCAAGACCTCGAAGGGCCCTCGCCATGGGATCTTTACCAACGACTCCTGGGGTGCGTATATGTTTCCGGTGCGGTCAGAATGGTCATGACGCATGCAGCTGTCCAGACAAGGCAGCCACGTGTACTCACTACAATCAAACAAGTTATTACGTACAACGATGTCACATTAAATCCTGATTTCAGTTATCAAAATCAAATCAAAATTGGCGGTATACCTGCTTGCTCGACGAAATTACCTACTCCACCTAAACGGGAAGAGAAAGACACTCCCCCCAAAATTAGAAGGAGGGACGGAGATAGAGAAGAGATGCAGGTAACCATGACGGCCATAATGTAGGAGCAGTTTGAAACTCTGTGTGCTCCATTGCCCACAGAAATCGCAGATCCAAAAAAAACTTATCTAGATAGTGCTGACTCGAAGTTGATATAAACCCAAATGAATGACCCCTTGACAATCAGAGATCCATTATAGTTTCACCCTTGTGAAATAAGACTTTTTGTGTGCTCAGTTCCACCACAGAATGCAAAGTTAAAATATGAGTTTTAGACACATTTAACCAATTTGACTTTCCCTTAAAATTGCAGCCACCCTGGCAGGCAAAAACTCCGACTGACTACACCCATGTGTAGCGTGGACTACCGTGAGTCTGAAGCAAAAAGAATCACTGAAAATGGTCAAGTAAATTGATAGATATGAATGGTGAAAGATGACCCTTTTGTGCAGGTGCTCTCTCGGAGAGAGGCTGCTACCTACTAAATATTTCTAAGTCCTATCTCTCTCTAAAACTTTATCTACTAACGCACGGCACGAATTAAATTACTGTGTCGTACAGAATAGTATTGGTACCGGTGTACTTTTTGTACGACCATCGTACGACATGGTCAAAATGTCGACACATGTCATCTCCCAATTCGTTCACGTAATTTTGGAGATGTCGCGATCCAATGTCATTTTGCCACGTGTCATTCTATGTGGCGATGACCGCAAACCGCCGAAATATTCTTCCGCGATCTCGGCATCCTTTTCGGCAGTCCGATCGAAACCAGGTTTTGATCGTAGCCGTCATAAATGTGTGCGAGGTATCCGTTTCATATAGTACATTAAAATCGTATAAAAATTGTATCTATGCATTTCGTATCTATATCCCAATAAATAAACTAGTCTACGTGTAACATAATAAATATTTATCAAACCTAATATATCCTATCATTAATCCTAGTATAGGTTAAGGCTACGGGCTAATTTGACGGACGGTAGGTACCCGGATCAAATCCCGGGACCGTCAAATATTTTAGATAACTCTATCAAGATTTGCCTTCCTCTCCTCTTTGGACAGCCTAGGCAGCCATGGATCTAACTCCTCCTCAAGTCTTCAGTGATTGGGACAAGTGTGGGGACTTGAGTGAAGAGTTAGAGGCAAGCTGTCATTGTTTTGGCTTTAATTTTACAATCTTTAGACCTATAAAATACTTAAATTTCAACACTCCCCTTATTTTCTAGTATACTTTACTTTCAACTCCCTTCAAAAACAACAAATATATTTATATATATATTTTCTTTTCGTTTTTCCTTTTTTCTTCATGAAGCTTGAAGCGAATACATTTATATTTAAGAAAGTGTATTAGATGACCAAAAATAATTTCATCTTGTCGATCATACATTTTATTTTGCATGCCACTTTTCAAAAATCCGAGCAAAGATTTTATCCACCTCCTCCTCTTTTCATCCAACCAAAATCCACTTTCCCTTTTCCATTTCTAACAATCAGCCCCATCCCCAATTTGCAAGACATACTCAGATGCTAACCCTTTTACAGGCACGTCTTTATAGAGGGTTTCACTCCCATTAGTGATGTCATAACCATTAACCCCCAAATTTATCCTTAAATCAAGAGTCCCCACTAAGTTCTTCGTAAAAACTACATCTTCCGAACTCATATTTTTATCCATGATTCTCACCCTATTTTCTGAACTTTCCTTACTCTCTCCCATGGAATTCTTTCCACTATCACTTTCTAAATTTATTCTCAATAAATATTTGTCCTCCCCTATATTTTTCATTAAACATTCCTCTTCTCCCCTATCCTTTAGAACCCCTTCTAGCTTCACGTCTCCCCTTTCCTCGGAATCCGTTGAAGTCTCCTTTTCGGACCAGTTTTCTATTTCCAAAATATCTATGAAACAATCCTCAATTTTTTGAACTCTGATTTCCCTCTCTTTACGCCTTAATCAAAAGCACACTTTCTTCCTCGAATTTATGTGTGGTTCTCTCCACATACTATCCTCTTTCTCCTCTTCCCCTTCTTCCTCCTCATCTACATTCCAACTTCTAAGTTCTTTCAAACAAGGGCATTCCTCTATATAATGACCCGGTTCTCTAGAAAAGAAGCAAACCCATTTTTTCAAAGCTCTCGTTTCTTTTCCTCTCCCTTTTTTTCTACCAAAATTCCGATAAGGTTTACCTTTGTCTTTCTTCCTCTCATCACGCTTCTGCTCGTCACCGTCGTTCCTCTTATCACGCTTTCGCCAATCACCACTAGCTGTAAATGCATTCACTCTGTCACTTCCTTTACGAAGCTCCAAAGTGCTTTCCCTCACAAGAATTATCCCAATGGTAAAGCTCCAAGTCCATGAGGAGACATCCATTGCCTACATACGACAAATGATGTTTTCGTACATATCTGGGAGTTTCATAAATAGTGTATTAATCTTCCTCTCCTCAAATTCTACATATCCCGCACTAGCAAGCTCAACATATAGCGCAAAAATATCATTGCAAAATTCTAGCATGCTACCGCCTATATAAACATAGGCATCTATTTCTTGTTTTACTAATTGTTTCCTCTGAATAGTCTCACTCTTATAAATCTGACTTAGTGCTTCCCATATCTCTAAAGACTTCGTTAAGTTTATAAGAGTGATAGCTATGGACTTAGACACGTTTCTAAGTATGAGATGCTTTGCTATAGTGTTTTTGTATTCTCATATTTTTTTGTCATTTTCTTCAGTTTTAATCCGTACAAGTGGTACCATAGCTAATAGCCTAGCTCCCCTCACCATAGGTGTCCCCTTTTCATTCTCTTCTATTTCCCCATCCACGGCAAGGTTTTTCCCTTCACCTTCCGTTGCATCTGAACTTCAGTTGATATTCTGGGCAGCCTCAGATGATTCTCCATAGTAAGCTCCTCCAAAGCCAAGTGGCAGACATCTCATTTGTCCCGAAACAATTCCCAATCAGTGCTTCTCGCAAAGCAATCCCTCCATCATAAATCCTCAATAAGTGAAGCGTGTTCCATCAAACATAGGCACCCTAGATGGTGGGCCCATAACCTGAAACTATGTGTGCTCCATTGCCCACAGAAATCGCAGATCCAAAAGAAGCTTATCTAGATAGTGCCAACTCGAAGTTGATATAAACCCAAATGACTGACCCCTTGACAATCAAAGACCCATTATAGTTTCACCCTTGTGAAATAAGACTTTCTGTGTGCTCAGTTCCACCACAGAATGCAAAGTTAAAATATGAGTTTTAGACACATTTAACCACTTTGAATTTCCCTTTAAAATGCAGCCACCCTGGCAGGCAAAAACTCTGACCAACTACACCCCTATGTAGCGTGGACTCCGGTGAGTCTGCAGCAAAAAGTATCACTAAAAATGGTCAAGTAAATTGATAGATATGAATGGTCAAAGATGACCCTTTTGTGCAAGAGCTCTCTCGGAGAGAGGCTGCTACCTACTAAATATTTCTAAGTCCTATCTCTCTCTAAAACTTTATCTACTGACGTACGGCACGAATTAAATTAGTGTGTCGTACAGAAAAGTATTGGTGCCGGTGTACTTTTTGTACGGCCATCGTAAGACATGGTCAAAATGTTGACACATGTCATCTCCAAATTCGTTCACGTAATTTTGGAGATGCCGCGATCCAATGTTATTTTGCCACGTGTCATCCTATGTGGCGATGACCGCAAACCGCCGAAATATTCTTTCGCGATCTCGTCATCTTTTCCGGCCGTTTGATCGAAACCAGGTTTTGATCGTAGCCGTCATAAATACATGCGCGGTATTTGTTTCGTGTTCGAAACAAATGCGAGGTATCTGTTTCATACAGTACATTAAAATCGTACAAAAACTATATCTATGCATTACGTATCTATATCCCATTAAATGAACTAGTCTACGTGTAATATAATGTCGAGCGTGCCGGAAAACATCAGAGGAGGGCCCACTGCGCGGGTAATTGGCATTGGAGTCCTACAATCAACCTTCCCCAAAATGCGAATGCTCCCCACAACCGTGCCTGTGCCCAATGCTACCCACCTTGTTTTCTGTGAGCATGCATGCAAAGGTTGTTGTTTTGGAAACCTTCAGTTCTCTCTATATCTTGCTGCTATGCTGCCATGCTGCGCTAAGTCTGACATCGCAGCTAGAAACCTTTAGCACTCTACACTTGTTGCTGTGCTGCCATGCTGCTCGGATCTAACATCGCAGCTGCGCTGCTCCGATCTTACATCGCAGCTGCGCTGCTCTAATAGCACAGCAGCGCTGACAGATCATAGCAGTCATAGCAGTCATAGCAGCCGTAGCAGAATCATAGCAGCTATAGCAGTCTGCGCAAGAAAGGAGTTCAGAATATGAGTTAGTTTGTGTGAAGATGAATTGACGAGGACATGATTTAGCGAGTATGTAAACTCGAAAGGGAGTACACAGATTTGGTGCACTCCAGGCACACGTGTCGGTCCGTGAGAAAGTGAAGTTTGGTTGTTCTAGAAGAAAAGGTACAGTTACATTTGAGGACCAAAGTTACACGTGGAGGTTTATCTTCGGTGATGAAATAATACGTGGAAAGCGGACGGAGTCCGCCGTCATTTTTGGAAGAGGAGTATTGACTGTACCGTCATTTAGCAGACGAACTTTAACCGCGTACTATTTCATTTGTAGCTGCTGTCTGATTGGTGGAAATAATTATGTGCATTCGACGGTGGGATTTTGTTAATGAAGAGTAGTGTACCAATTGACCACGCTAGTTGTAGTACGGTGTGATCAACCGTAGTCTCACTTGTATATATAGGACTTAGATTACTTTAGGAAAAGTAGGATCGTTGTGTAGGAAAAACTGCGAAACAGTTTTTGGGTGTGTTTGAATTATAAGGTCATTCTGATCTTTTGGGAGAACTTTGTGAAATTCTGCATGTGGTTTCTTTGGTGTATATTTTATATTGTGGCAAATTTCTTGACCTAGGGTGTGTCTGGTTTGCTTGGGGCTTTATTGTGAATTTGGTTGTTTGTGGGAATTCGTGAGAGTTTCCTCTTTGCACAATTGATTATCATGGCAACTGCGGTGCTTCTTCATCTTCTTCAATGGCACCAGCTGCCTCAAATCAACAGGTCACGGGCCCTCCCTCACGGATCCTGGTGTTTAATGGGCAAAAGTATCTTTATTGGGCGGATTTGACTAAGTCTTATTTGAAACAAGTGAAATTATATGATGTGATTTCTAGTATTCTTCCGGATACAGATCCGAAGTTTAGAAAGAAAAGTGAAGATGCATTGCATGTGTTGAAGTTACTTTTGTCAGAAGATCTTAACATGACATATATCAATATCTCTACGGCATGTGAAATATGGAAGGCCTTAAGTGAATCTTATGTCTTAGCTAGTGAGCAGAATGAGGTTGTTACTGCTGGAAAAATTTGGGACTATGTATATACTGGGGGTGACATGAACTCATATTGTAATGGCTTGAATCTTATATTATCAAGAATGCATGTTTCGGGGAGAGTTTTCCTCCTTATCATCAAGCTATGATTCTAATGAGAGGGCTTCCTACTGAATATAGAGGAGCAGCGAAGCAGCTAAGACGGTTAGAGAAGAGTTAAAAGAATATAGCAGTAGCTCAGGCTTATATCCTAGACGAAGAGGCTACTCAGATAACATTAAATGGTGGTCAATCAGTGGTTGCTTACAATGCACAGACATATAAGCCGGCAGGTTTTTCTGGAAATAGAAACTTTACCCCCAATCTGAATTATTTTCAATATGATAGGTGTGTCTATTGCTTTGGTCAAGGTCATGTTTTCCGACTGTGTCCGACATTTATAAAAGCGTGTGAAACAGGAATTTATCGTGCAAGATGGAGGGTGCAATCGGAGGATTCATCACCAAAATTTCCGAAATCAAAACTGCCGATTAAAAATGCGGCGTTCCTTGCATTTGATGAGACGTCACAAGATGAACGACCGGAAGGAAAGGAAGATGTGCTCAGATTTCCGCAATCGGATGATGACGAGTTCTTTGCTCTTGCAAAAGATCTCATGGAGGGACCTCGAGAGAACGGATGGATTATGGACTCCGGTTGCTCCTCCCACATGTGCGGCAACCGGGCTTACTTCAAAACGTTTACTCTAATTCCCACTCGTCGGATTTATTACGCGGATGACACCGGTGTGGAGGCTACGGCAAAAGGAAGCGTGGAGTTAGCATGTGACATCAATGGTCAGATTGTAAAGAGAACCTTGCATGATGTTCTCTATATCCCAAAGTTTACAAAAAAAATGTTTTCCACTTCGGTAGCAGAAATGAAAGGTTTTGAAATTTTACAAAAGAATGGGAAAAAGGTAGTAAGCAAAGATAGGAAGGTAGCTTTGGTAGGAACTAGAGGCTCAAACTTGTTGTACCGGATGGACTTGGCTAATGAAATTGACTTTGCATACTCTAGTGTCCTTCCAGAAAATGTTTTGTGGCATAAGAGGCTCGGTCATGTTCATCATGAAAGGCTTGATAAAATGGTAAAGCAAAATATGATAGATGGTGTTAAATTAGGACAAACAGATTCCCATGTATGTGATGGATGTGCTTTGGGAAAACTTCATAAGCTGCCTCTACCTCAGACAGCGTATAACCGGGCAACGGATTTGCTGCAAATTATTCATTCGGATGTGTGGGGGCCATCAAAAGGTCCTTCACTCACTGGCAACCAGTTTTTGGTCACTTTTACGGATGACTTCTCAAGATATAGCAAGGTTTAATTTATGTAAGAAATGAGTGAAGTGCTCACTCACTTCAAGCATTTTCGGGTATGGGCCGAAAAACTTCATGGGAAACCGATCCTTTCCCTTCAGTCCGACAACGGAGGGGAATATATTTCTCATACATTCTCTGAATATTTAAAAGACAATGGCATTTCTCGGCAATTTACAGTTCCTTATACTCTGGAACAGAATGGAGTATCCGAAAGACTCAACCGAACTCTAACAGAAAGTGCAAAATCTATGTTACTAGATAAAGGAATAGATTTCAAATTTTGGGGTGAAGCTTTCTCGTGTGCGTCGTATATTAGAAATAGAATAGAGACTAGAGCAGTAAAAGGGAAAACACCATATGAAGTGTGGACCAGACGAAAACCGAATGTTAGTCACTTTCGGGTTTTTGGGAGTAAATGTTTTATTTTGGATGATCTCCCTATTTCTAAGCTTAGTCCGAAATCGATTCCAAGAATTTTTATGGGTTATGATGATGAATCCGTGGGCTATAGAGTATTTAATAGGGATAGGAATACTCTTCAAACTGCTAGAAATATTGAGGTTAAATAAGAGAGCAGGTCGGTAGATGTTTTTGGTATGACAGATTTTGAAAAAGATTCCAAAATCAAAGAATATGTTATTTTTGAAAGTGTTCCTCTCGCTTCTTCTAGTCCCACTTTGGACCCTCCGGCTGGTCCCCTTGTGGAGAATCCTCCTCCTCCTCCACCACCTCATCCTTGGCGGCAACCTACGGATCCAACAATTCCAACCCCAGATTTTCCAGGGGGAAAAAGGCAAAGCAGCAGGCTGCGAAACTGCGAAGCTGCGCTATTTTCTATCGGTTCAATGGATCTGATTGAAAACTGCGACCCTGCAAAATTGCGAAGCTGCGACGGTGCGAAGCTGCAAAGCTGCGACGCTGCGGAATTGCGAAGTTGCGATGCTACGAAGTTGCAAAGCTGCGACGCTGCGAAATTGCGAAGCTGCGAAATTGCTCTATTATCTCCCAGCATGATGGAACCGGTCACAATACAGGAAGCCTTTTCAGCTCCGGAAAAAGATCAATGGATCGTTGCGGCTAACGATGAAATAAGATCGATAATGGAGGCTCAAACTTGGGAGCTTGTGGAGCTTCCACCAGACCGAAAAGCCATCGGCTGTAAGTGGGTCTTTAAAGTAAAGTTGAATCCAGATAACTCTATTGAAAGATATAAGGCTAGGCTGGTTGCTAAAGGCTATAGTCAGAAGGAGAGAATTGACTATGAAGAGACTTTCTCTCCGGTTGTCTGGTTTCCAGCTGTTACAATTTGTTAACCTATTGGCCAGTGAGAATATGGAACTACATCAAATGGATGTTAAGACAGCTTTGTTGCATGGAGATTTAGAGGAAGTAATTTAAATGAAGTAGCCTGAAAGGTATGAAGAGACTGGAAAAGAAAATCTGGTCTGTAAACTGTTGTAAACTGTTGAAATCCTTGTATGGTTTGAAGCACGCTCCATGTCAGTGGAACCTAAAACTAGATGAGTTTCTAACAAGTCTAGGATTCGTTAGGATTAGCTAACATCACTCAGTCTATGTTATGGAAGGGAAAGATGGGATTATGTACATTGCGGTATATGTAGATGATTTGCTGCTGTTAAGCAAGTCATTAAATGAAATTAACAAAATAAAGCCAGCCTTGAATTCAAGATTTGAGCTGAAGGACTTAGGTGAGGCAAAGTATATTTTTGGAATTCAAGTAGAAAAGGATAGAGATAGGAGAACAATCCATCTAACGCAGCGTGAAGCGATAGGAAATATGCTTGAAAAGTTTGGCGTGGCTGAGGCAAATAGAAGTGCCACTCCCATGGAATTTAAGCAGAAAGTTGAAGGCATGGAGACCGACGGAGGAATCATTTTTGACGATACCTAGGAGTCAAGGGAGGCAGATTTTATAGCCACCATTCCACACCGACAGATTGTTGGTAGCCTAATTTACTTCATGAACTGCACAAGGCCGGATATTACGGCAGCAGTTGGCGCTTTGTGTCGAAGTTTACAGAATCGAAGAAAAACAGATTGGGAGGCCGTGAAGAGGGTTCTTCGGTACCTTGCAGGAACACGGAATCTTAGACTTGCTCTCGGTGGAGATGAAGTCAAAATTCAGACATGGAGCGATGCTAGCTATGGAGACATGCCAAGCCGCCGTTCCACCACTAGATTCATTTTGAAGATTGGAACTAGAACATGCTGCTGGAGCAGCAAGCTTCAAAAGATAGCAACCAGTCTACAATGGAGGCTGAATATATGGCAGCAAGCTCAGCTGTCAAGGAGTTACTATGGGTGAAGTCGCTCCTCCAAGAACTTCATTTTATGCAATCCGGACCTCAAATAGTGTGGTGTGACAACCATGTCGAGCGTGCCGGAAACATCAGAGAGGGGGCCCACTGTTTGGGTAATTGGCATTGGAGTCCTGCAAAAAACCTTCCCCAGAATGCGAATGCTACCCACAACCATGCTTGTGCTCAAAGCTACCCGCCTTGTTCCTGTGAGCATGCATGCAAAGGTGGGGATGAGTGCTTGGGGAGGGCGCAAAGATATCCCCTCCCCCCTCTCCTTCCCCCTCCTGGCCAGGGAAAAGGAGCGGTTCCCTACAAAAGAAGCAAGCCCCCTTTTTCAAAGCTCCCCTTTCTTTTCCTCTCCCTCTCTTTCCACCAAAGTTCCGATAAGGTTTACCTTTGTCTTTCTTTCTCTCATCACGCTTCCGCTCGTCACCATCGTTCCTCTCATCACGCTTCCGCTCGTCACCGCCGTTCCTCTCATCACGCTTCCGCCAATCACCACCAGTTGAAAATGCATTGACCCTGTCCTTTCCCCTACGAAGCTCCAAAGTGCTTTCCTTCACAAGAATTATCCCCATGGTAAAGCTCCAAGTCCATGAGGAGCCATCCATTGCCTGCATACGACAAATGATGTTTTCGTACTCATCTGGGAGTTTCGTAAGTAGTGTATTAATCTTACTCTCCTCAGATTCTACATATCCCGCACTAGTAAGCTCAACGTATAACGCAGCAATATCATTGCAAAACTCTATCATACTACCGCCTTTATAAACGTAGGCATCTATTTCCTATTTTACTAATTGGTGCCTCTGAATAGTCTCACTCTTATAAATCTTAATTAGTGCTTCCCATATCTTTGAAGCTTTGGTTAGACTTAAAAGAGTGATAGCTATCGACTTAGACACATATCTAAGTATGAGATGTTTTGCTATAGTGTTTTTGTATTCCCATATTTTCCTGTCATTTTCTTCAGTTTTAATCCCTACATGTGGTACCATAGCTGAGAGCCTAGCTCCCCTCACCATAGGTGTCCCTTTTTCCTTCTCCCCTATTTCCTTATCCACGGAAAGATTTTTCCCTTCACCTTCCGTTGCATCTGAGCTCCGGTTGATATTGTGGGCAACCTCAAATGAATCTCCATAGTAAGCTCCTCCAAAGCCAGGTGGCGGATATCTCACTTGTCCCGAAACAATTCCCCATAAGTGTTTCTCAAAAAGCAATCCCGCCATTGTAAACTCCCAATAGGTGAAGTCTGTTCCATCGAACATAGGCACCCTAGATGGTGGGCCCATAACCTGAAACTCTCAAACCTCCATTGGCCCTCAGAGTATGCAGATCCAAAAGAAGCTAATCTAGATAGTGCCGACTCCATGTTAATATAAACCCAAATAACTGACCCCTTGACAGTCACAATCCCAATATAGATTCACCCCTGTGAAATAACACTTTCTGTGTGCTCAATTCCACCACAGAATGCAAAGTTAGAATATCACATTTGGACACATTCACCCACTTTGACTTTCCCTTATAAATGCAGCCACCCTGGCAGACAAAAACTCTGACCGACTACACCCATGTGTAGCCTGGACTCCCCTGAGTCCGCAGCAAAAAGAATCACTGAAAATGGTCAAGTAAATTTATTAAACCCTATATATCGTAATATTTGTCCTATACTTAACGCCTAAAGCTAACGGCTAATGCGGATTGACGGACGGCAGGTACCAAGATGAATTCCTGGGTCTGTCAACCAACTTTTGGTAAGTCTACCTAATTCACCCCCTGTCTTCTCTAGAGAGCCTAGGCAGCCATGGCTCTAGCTCCCTATCCAGCCTTCAGTGACTACAACAAGTGTGGGGGCTTAGATAGGGGAGTTAGAGGCAGACCGCCTCAGCTCTTTTTCTATCCTAATACAGAACTAGAAAATACTCAAATATCAACATTTACTACGTAACATTAGGTCTAGACTTAACGGCTAAGGCTACCGGCTAACTGTTGTCTGCCGGCCGGTAGGTACCAGGATCAAATCCTGTGGCCGGCACATACCCTTTTAGTAAATATACCCCTAACTAATATAAATTTCCCGTAAACCTATGGATAGCATAGGTAGCCATGGCTCTAGCTCCCTCTCCAATTTCTCAGTGACTGCGACAAGTTTGAGAGTTAAGAAAGAAGTTAGAGGTAGACTGCCTCGACTTCTTTCTATATTTCTATTTAGACCTAGAAAATACTTAAAATGGACCATTAATTTTTACAGCCCTTACCAGCTCCCCTGCAGGCTAAGAGTTCGGGGGGGGAATTCCATCCTTTTTTTATCTTTACCTACTGGACTTGTCTTTGTACTTTTATTTGTTTGCTTGTTTTCTTGGGCTGATCCATTGATATTTCTGTTAGTATATATTCTTTGTCCTCTAGTTGAATGATACAAATGTGAGGTCCATACATTTTGGCGTTCACTGTCAACACTAACTGGGTATGATGTGAAATTTTGAGACCTCCATTGGCCCTCAGAGTAAGCAGATCCAAAGAAGCTAATCTAGATAGTGTCAACTCCTAACTTGATATAAACCCAAATGACTGACCCCTTCACAATTAAAACCCAAATATAGATTCACCCTTGTGAAATAAGACTTTCTGTGTGGTCAGTTCCACCACAGAATGCAAAGTTAGAATATGAGATTTGGACACATTCACCCACTTTGACTTTCCTTTTGAAATGCAGCCACCTCGGTAGACAAAAAGTCTAACTGACTACACCCCTGTGTAGCGTGGACTCCCCTGAGTTCGAATTGTAGTGAGAGAGGTCATGGATACAAATTTTGTCCTAAGCTTAAAAAAGCTAACGATACAGGTTTATACCGGCCGGGATGGCAACAAAGTCAGTTTTACAAAGGCTTCACGGGGACTACACCTCGTGGAAATGCACTATTTTCGGCTTCTTCGTCTCTCTAAGACGAGACTTTGACAGTTTCTACGGAGGATGATACAGATCTATTCGCTATGGCGGCTACAATGGAGGGCGCGAAGGACCCCGGATGGATAATGGATACAGGAGCGTCAGCCCACATGTGCTGGAACAAGACCATCTTCAAAAATCTGAAAGCAACGCTGGAGAAAAATATTTATTATGCTTGTGGAATGAGTGTCCAAACTCGTGCTGTGGGTGATGTGTCCTTACTAGTTGATGTAGAAGGAAAAGCAATTGAAAGGACTCTTCACAATGTCTTATTTGTGCCTGACTTTAAGAAAAATATGTTTTCTACGTCGTTGGTAGAGAGCAAAGGCTTTGAGGTTAATTTGAAAAATGGTCGGCAGGTTGTTAGCAAAAATGGGAAGGTTCCGGTTACAAGTACTAGAGATAGTAGCAAGATGTATCGCATGGATATGGCTAATACAAAGGAGAAAGATGTTTTGTACTCCGGTGTTTTGCACTCAGATGAGTCGTGGCATAAAAGATTAGGCCATGTTAATTATGATAGTTTGAGGAAAATGGTCATTGCTGGAAAAATAGAGGGTGTATCAATCACAGATGGACCGGTCAAAACTTGCGATGGTTGCGCGTTAGGCAAAATCCACAGATTGCCATTTCCTAAGGAGTCTGAGCATCGGTCCACGAAACTTTTACAACAAAATCATTCGGATGTCTTTGGTCCGGCGAAGGTTCCATCTGCAGGAGGGATGAAATATATGGTCACCTTCACAGATGATTTCTCCAAGTTTACAAAAGTTTACTTCATGAAGGAGAAGAGTGAAGTGTTTGGTCACTTCAAACACTTTAAAGCATGGGCTGAAAAACTTCATAATTCATCTATTTTGCAGCTCAGATCGGACAATGGTGGTGAATATACATCGAAAGAATTTGAAACTTTTTTACTCGAGGAAGGCATTAGTCATCTATTGACTGTTCCATATTCCCCGGAACAAAATGGGGTGTCAGAAAGACTGAATAGAACTCTCACAGAAAGCTCTAGGTCGATGCTCGCAGACAAAAATGTGGATCCGAAATTCTGGGCCGAGGCTCTAAATTGTGCAAATTATATTAAAAATAGGATAGGATCAAGATCGGTAGAAACAACTCCTTACGAAATCTGGACAGGTAGCAAACCAGATGTTAGCCATTTCAAGGTATTTGGTAGTCAATCCTTTATATTGGATACGTCTACAAATAGATGGAAAATGGAACCGAAGGGATTACCGGGTATTTTGTTAGGATATGATGATCACTCAAAAGGTTATAGAGTCTTTGTGTTTGAAAGGCAGAAAATAGTTGTAGCTAGAAACATCATTGTTAAAGATGAACTAGAATCCATAGATTTATTTCAAATGACAGAGCAGCAAAAGCAACAAAAAGTACAGGAGTATGTCATCTTAGATTGCATGCAAGAAATTGTCCCGCAGATTCCACAAACTCCGGTAATGACTCCAGAGTCAGACTCTCTCCAAGTTCCTCACCAACTTCGAGTCCTGACGGACCAATAGCGCAATCAAGAACACACGGATCGCAACCAGCGCAATCAGCAAGACACGGATCGCAACCAGTGCAATCAGCGCAATGCGCGGCATCCAATGATCTCAACCTCAGAATTTCCGAGGGGAAGAAGATCAAGCAGCCGCCTGCAACCAAGCTCTCACTTTGCCTGCTCCGCAGTCTAAGGGGAGCCCTTGACCATCCAAGAGGCCTTCTCATCACCAGAGCGGCATCACTAGATTGAGGCGGCAAACGATAAAATGAACTCGATCATGGAGGCTCAAACATGGGAGCTTGTGGACCTTCCTCCAGACCGAAAAGCGATCGGCAGCAAATGGGTATTCAAGGTGAAGTTAAATCCTGATAACACCATTGAACGCTATTAGGCTAGACTTGTGGCGAAAGGGTACAATCAAAAGGAAGGAATCAATTTTGAAGAAACTTTTTCTCCGGTTGTAAGATTTCCATCAGTTAGGATTTTGCTGTCCCTAGCTGCTATAAAAGATATGGAAATCCATCAGATGGATGTAAAAACGGCCTTTTTGCATGGAGAACTAGAAGAGACCATTTACATGCAGTAGCCTGAAAAGTATGTGGAACCAGGAAAAGAGCACTTAGTATGCAAGTTGCTAAAATCTTTGTACGGCCTAAAACAGGCCCTTAGACAGTGGAATATAAAGCTTGATGAATTCTTGACTAGTCTAGGATTTCAAAGGATGAGTTCTGATCACTCTGTCTACGTTTTAAAGGGTGAAAATGGGATAGTGTATATAGCAATATATGTAGATGATTTGCTATTAATTAGCAAATCAATGGCTGAAATTAACAAAATCAAAACAGCTCTAAACTCACAGTTCGAGATGAAAGACCTCGGTGAGGCAAAATATATTTTGGGTATCCAGGTAGAAAAGGACAGAAATAAGAAAATAATAAAATTGACTCAAAAACAGGCTATTGGAAACATGTTAGATGAGTACGGAATGCGAGGGGCAAAAGGATGTTTAACTCCAATGGAGTTTCGACAGAAGTAAGAGGGAGAAGAGACAAAACCAGGTGTCATTATTAGCGAGTAATTAGAGTTAGGGGAGAATGATCCTATGACAATAATACCTTATAGACAGATAGTGGGAAGCTTAATATATTTCATGAACTGTACCCGTCCTGATATTGCTGCAGCAGTCGGGGTACTGAGCAGGAGTCTAGAAAATCCGAGAAAATCTGATCTTGATGCAGCAAGGAGAGTCTTAAGATATTTTGCCGGAACTAAAGATCTCAAACTCACTCTAGGCGGAGGAGAAGTCAAGCTACAAACATGGAGTGATGCAAGCTATGGCGACATGCCAAGCCGGAAATCCACCACGGGATTCGTTCTACAAATTGGGAGCGGTACTTGCTGCTGGAGCTGCAAACTTCAAAAGTTTACAGCACAGTCGACAATGGAGTCAGAGTATATGGCAGCAAGCTCGGCCCTCAAAGAACTCTTATGAGTAAAATCCATATTACAAGAACTAGGATACATGCAAGTTGGTCCACAGGTGATCTGGTGTGATAACCAGGCTGCCATTGCCATTGCTTCTTACCCGAGTCATCACTTCAAAAGCAAGCACATGGATGTACGATTACACTTTGTAAGAGAAAAAGTGTTCTCTAGAGTGCTTAAATTATGTTATTTGCCAGATGCAAAAATGATTGCTGATATGCTCACTAAAGCCCATCCTGCTCCTAAGCTGAAGTATTGTAGGGACGCAGTGGGATTAAGTGAATAGTTGAATTGCTGCACTGCAATACTGCCACTCTGCGATAAATCCACCATTGTGAGGTAGTGGGACTGGGAAACTTGCTAATTGCTATATTGCTATGTTGCGATGTTGCGCTAGTTTATCACCGCTGCTGCTCCGGGATACTGAGTCTAAAGCTTTAGGGGAGTGTTTTCTTTTTGGAAAGCTTTCAGTCTCAGAGCAGCACAGCTGCTTTAAAAACAAAGCAGCGCAGCTGCTATACAACAAAGCAACGCAGCTGCTATACAACAGAGCAGCTGCTATACAGCAGAGCAGCAACTATACAATAGTGCAGCGCAGCAGCAAAGCAGCGCAGCAGATAGTACAAGGCAACCACGATTATATTTGATATGGTCCGTACGGACAACGCAACGTCTGATATTCTTAATGTGATTCTGTACAGGATAGAGCAACTGCGATAGATACGATTCTAGTCAACTTAGTGGGAACTCAGTGGTAGCTTAGTGATAGCTCAGTGGTAGCTTAGTGATAGCTCAATGGTAGCTTGACATATTAGTGGTAGCTTGGTGGTTTGACGTACCTCTCAAGTACACTGGTAATGCCAGTTCAACACAAGTATAAGACTTAGGACTCATAACATATTATGTATCCAGACTTCCAAGTAGTAAAATTGCAGACAGTTTTTGGGAAACTTCTGAGTATTATATCTTGAGTGTTGTCGGGTCAATTGTGCTATAACTTTGGGAGTTATCAGTGTTTATGCTACTCTAAATTCTGATATAGTTTTGTGAGGTTTGGATGCTTGTATGAGAATTCGTGAGCACTTAAGAACAGCTGTTTGGTAGGATTCTTCATAGCTTCTGAGAGTGTATCATGTCTACTTCTACTACTACTGCTGCTCCTCCACCTGCACCGGTGGTTATAGAACAACAATTGGGGTATAATGGAATATTACAGGTCGGTAACGAAATGTGCAGTTGAAGGCACGCACGCAACGGAGGCTATACCATGTTACCGGCATGGAACCAGATTGCGGTATAGCATCGGATATCGAGAATTAAAACGGCCCCAAACTTGACATATTGTTAACTCAAACGGCTACAAACCTGACACATGTCCAAGTGGTGAACCGTACGAGGTTCATGCATTATTTTTGTAGCGTAGGGAGGGTTTTCATCCTCGAGGTGTAGATGTAAGGCATCCCGAGGCGGCAACGCAGCGGCCACCTCTAGAATCTGGCAGCGTTTGTACATAAAAACCTGCTTGGTCAAAGACATATAGGAATTAGTGTACCTATATGATAGGCAACATCATAGGATAAAGGCCATGTGGCCGTGTAGGTTAGTTGCAAATTACAGCACGCGAATCCAACATTGGAGAGTTGTCGTTTTATGGCAAAGTTGCATTCTCGGGATTTGTCGAACCTGTTTGATTCATTTGGCATTTTTCAGCACCATATTTAGTATCAGTTAGTTGTTGATGTTAAAAAGAGGTAATTAATCGTTCACTTCTGTATTTTAGTTAGAATGTAAAGAGAGAGAAATAGAGAACCAAAGGCACGCCATGGCTGCCGTGTCATTTAGAAGGAGGCAGAATGAACTAGAAGGTATTTTACTATTTGTAGCAAAATGCAGCCTCTGGCCAGATTTGAACCGGGGTCTAGAGACTACTATTTAGACCTAAGCCTTATCCATTAAGGCACTACCGAAACGATATACATATTACGTTTCACGCATATTCATCTATTTATTAAACAGACTAATTTGCAGCAGATTAATAAAAACACGCATTAATCAATTCAAGCATGGAAGTGAATCGAAGCCGCATAAATACAAAATGATCGGATGGCCACAATTGCAACCGCCATCCGCAATAAACTTTCGGCAGCCTTTGGGGATAGCGTCACGTGACGCCACGAGGCACCATACTATTGCATACCGTAGAAGATGGGAGAAGGAACCATGGCTCCCGTTTTGACAGGCGTCACTTTGAAAGCCATGTCGTACAATAGCCCTACAATAAGTATATCGCCTAGTGTACCTTTTTGTACTATATAGTGTTTCTATTGAACTAGGGTTTAGTAGTAGGCATCGTAAGTAGGCAGACCAGGACTTAGTGAAATTTAGGTACCACTCTTTAAGAGAGCTTGTAACTATAAAGGTCATCTTTGACCAGCCATAACTTACTGCTCAGGGGAGCAAATTCAGTGATTCTTTTTGCGTTTAACTCAAGGGAGTCTTGTCCTCAAATGGGTGAAAGTGGTCTGAAAACTTTTATGCGTGGACGGCGCTTATTCGGTGGGAAAGTGGAAGGGGCAAATATTATCCTAGAGGCTTTACATAGGCTGCTCATTTTGTGGGTCAATAGAGACCACAAAATTGCACGTTATGGGCCCACCCTTTAGGGTGCCCATATTTGATAGATCAGACTTTCTTTATTGGGAAATGATGATGGAGGGAGAACTATTTGAGAAACACCTATGGGGTATAGTGTCCGGACAAGTTCGATGTCCACCTCCACCTGGATTTGGAGGAACGCACTTTTTTGGCACCTCCGCCTCTACACTATGTAGAACAGCTGCCGCAATCAATGAGGATGAAGACAAGGAAGGAGAGGAGATTGTCATGGAAGGATAAATGGGAGGAGTTGCAACTCAAGTGACACCATTGCCGAAGGCGATACCGGTAGCAACACCACCAGCAACGGCGACAAAGGTTCAGATCGAAAGATCAGAGTATGAAAAGTGGAACTACAAAAACAAGGTTGCTAAGCTCTTAATTCTTAAAAGTCTAGCAAAGGGCATTGCCATCCCTTATGCATGTCAAATCTTCATCTCAGATTTGGATATCACTAGTTAACAAATATAAGAGTGGATCATTACAACAGCAATAGTTGGCAGAAAACAAGATTGCAGCTTATACTTATAAGGGAGGAAACATGAATAAGTATAGCAATGATTTATGAGCATTATTTGGAAAGCTAAAGAGTGCAAGTAACTCGTGGTCTGAGAGACAATGAGTGATCACATTAATGATTAAACTAACTGAAGAGTATGAGAATATCATTAATTGATTACAGGACATAGGAGATAGCAATTGGAATTGGGATGACACACTGGGAATGATTTTAGTGAAAGAAAGCACCATAGAGCGTAGAAAAGGGAGTCCAAGGGTTCAAGCATTCTCTCTAGGAGCTGATTAGCGGGAGCATGATGAGGAGAGAGAGAAAGATCCCTATCGAAACTTTGGAGGAAGAGGACAAGGAGGTGGCAGATTTGAAAGAAACGGGAGAGGAACATCTTCAGGAGGATTATGTCACTTCTGCAAGAAACCGGGACACTATATGGCAGATTGTGGCAAACTTGCAGATCTTCGACTAAAACATGGGCAATGGACCTCAAGAAATCGAGGAAAGAAAAAGGCTTTCCTAACTCAAGTTCATGATGAGCAAGAGAACGAAGAAACCGAACAGGAAGAGGAGCTTCATGAGCTTGAGGAGCTTCTTCTTAATCCGAAAAACATTGAAAAGCATGTTGACATTCCACGGAGACTAAAGTGTGCTTTCGGAGATAAGAGGGATCCACGTGAAGATGGGTGGATCATAGACTCAGGGGCCTCAATGCATATGTGCAAAGATAAAAGGTGGTTCACTAAACTGAGAAAGATCTCAACAGTTAAGATAGAGTACGAAGATGGTAGAGTAGAAACCACAAGTCTTGTTGGAACTGTTGACTTGAAGGTTCTAGTTGATGGAAAGACCTCAACTGTACACTCTCAGACGTTCTTTACATTCCAAATCTTAGTAAGAACTTGGTCTCAACAGCTCTCTTAGATGAAAAAGAGTTTGAAACAGGATCTAGGAAAGGAATCTTCACAGCAAGCTTTGATAATGAGGTTTATTTCATAGCTGAGAAGAGCTCTCAGTGAATGTTCAGAATTGTTATTTGCAATGAAAAGAGTGTTCTCTACTGGTGTGCAAGTGAGATAATGCTTTGGCACAAAAGATTAGGGCATGTGCATCTAGATAGATTAAAGAAAATGAAGAAAAATGGAATAGTGGAGGGTATTACTTTTGAGGATGATGAGACCTTTGATGGTTGCAATGGATGTGCCAAAGGGAAGATTCATAGACTTCCATTTCCAAAGGCAACCACATTTAGGAGAGCGGAAGTATTGGATCTAATTCACACCGATGTTTGGGGACCTACTAGATATGCTTAACATAGGGGGAAGAGGTGGATGTTAACAATCACAGATGATTGGTCTAGATACACAAAGGTATACTTTCTCAAACATAAGTCAGAGGTATTGAGATGTTTCAAAGAGTATAAAGTATGGAATAAAAAATAACACGAAACCTCAATAAAAGAGATAAGAAGTGATAATGGGAAAGAATACACCTTAAGGGAATTTGAAGAATATCTTAAAGAAGAAAGAATTCATCATGAGAAAATTGTTCCCTATAATCCGGAACAAAATGGAGTAGCAGAAAGAGTGAATAAAACTTTAAGAGATATGTCTAGAAGTATGCTAACTGATAAGAGGATAGGGTTGTAGTTTTGGGCGGAGTCTATGAACTATGCTAATTTCATCAAAAATAGAGTCATAACTTCAGCAAATAAGGAGGAAATTCCGTATGAGAGGTGGACACGAAGAAAGCCTGCTTTGTCTAGTTTGAGAGTGTTCGGAAGTCAAGTCTACAGTTTGTATTCCGATAAGACTAAATGGAAGTTAGAGGGGAGAGGGGAGCCAAGATATCTTGTAGGATATGATGAGAGCACAAAACGATACCTAGTGTATGACTTGAAAAAGAGAGAGATAATTTTGGTAAAACACATAGTGGTGATGAATGAAGAGAAGTCCATTGATCCATTCAAATATAATAAGGAAGTCAAAATCAGATTTGAAACAGATCACTTTTCTGACTTTGACTTTGAAAATGAAGAGAAGGAAGAGGGAGAAAAAGAAAAATTTGCAGATCTACCAAAGGAGAAGGAGGAAAGGACAACATCCAAGGCAACGCCACAATACAAAGTGGAAACCGATGAGGAACTTGATGAGACAACGGAATTAGAAGATTGGGGAGCTGAAAATCTCCCTAAACGAAACCTAAGGATGCCTTCCATACCGACGTCCAATTTTGAAGGGGGAAGAAGAAGTAGTAAAAGACTTCAAGAAAGACAAGTAAATAACCAACTCACAAAGATGTCTCACCCAGATGAACCTTAGACATACTTAGAGGCCATAAACACTCCAGAAAGTAGCCGGTGGATTACAGCTATAAATGAAGAAATGGCCTCTATCATGGAAGCCAATACATGGGAGTTGGTAGATTGTCCACCAGACCGAAAACCGATCGGATGTAAGTGGGTTTTTAAACTTAAATTAAACCCGGATAATACCATAGAGAGGTACAAAGCTAGGTTAGTTGCAAAAGGATATACGCAGAAATAGGGGATAGACTACGAAGAAACCTTTGCACCTGTAGTCAAATTTCCTTCTGTTATAATCCATTTAAGTATAGCCGCAGCGAGATTTCCTTCTATTAGAATCCTTTTAAGTAAAGCCGCAGCGCAGGATATGGAATTACACCAGATAGATATTAAAACGGCCTTTTTGCACAGAGAGTTGGAAGAAGAAATTTACATGAGGCAACCGGAAGGACTCGTGGAAAGTGGGGAAGAAAACAAAGTTTGCAAACTGATAAAATCACTCTATGGGCTTAAGCAAGCCCCGCGACAGTGGAATATAAAGCTTGACGAATTTCTGACCGGTTTCGGGTAAATCAGAATTAGTTCAGATCACTCCATATATTTATTTGTGGATGAGG
Organism: Zygnema cylindricum; assembly: GCA_037447655.1. Taxonomy (NCBI): domain Eukaryota; kingdom Viridiplantae; phylum Streptophyta; class Zygnematophyceae; order Zygnematales; family Zygnemataceae; genus Zygnema; species Zygnema cylindricum. The sequence goes on along the minus strand of JBBHKE010002973.1, from coordinate 42,536 downwards.
ATGGAGTGATATTTATTGCTATTTATGTGGATGATTTGTTGGTCTCATGCAAGTCCTTAGATAAAATTAACAAACTAAAACGGGATCTTAGAAGCCGCTTTGACATAAAAGATCTCGGCGAAGCAAAATACATTTTGGGAATTCAAATGGAAAGAGATAGAGGGAATAGGATTATAAGACTCACTCAGAAAAAAGCAATTGGTAATATGCTAGAAAAATTTCAAATGGAGAAAGCAAACGGATGTACCTCTCCCATGGATTTGAAGAAAGTGTGTGAGGGGAGTAACGAGAGAGGAATATTGATCATTAATGATGAGATAGATGAGATAGAAAGAATATTTATGGAAAATATCCCTTATCGGCAGATTGTAGGCAGTTTAATATATTTTATAAATTGTACCTGGCCGGATATAGCTGCAGCTGTAGGAGTCCTCGTCAAGAGTCTAAATGAACCAAGAAAGAGAGACTAGGGGGCTGCCAAAAGGGTGATGAGGTATCTGGTGGGGACAAGGGAATTGTGGTTGCATTTGGGAAGGGAACTGTTGTTTTGGAAAGCTTTAGTCCTCTCTATGCCTCGAGTGTGAGGGAGAGAGAGTTTCACGAATTAGCATATGTTTGGTTGTAAGTTCGTTTCATTACATACCAGAATTGATGTTCCACTAGATCGGTAGGGAGTACACCTTTGTATACACTCCCGAGACACAAGTCACTACAAGAAAGAGGACACTCCAGAATATCCGATTGTTTGTGCATATATACACTTGAGGACAAAATGGCACATGGAGATTTGTCTACGGTGCCGAATGTGATATGTACGCGGTTGAGGGAGACCGCCGACAAATGCTGGTCCGTGTGAGCCACATACACGACAAATGACGTGACATATAGAATCCTACTCCTTTGTAAATATCTAGTTAAGTAGATTTTTGTCTTTGTGTGGTTAGTTGATTAGTAAAGGAATCTTTTTGTATGACGTACCTTGTTCGGTTCGAGCCGCAGGTATTTATTGTACGGCTGGTATGCCTCCGTACGTTCAGCAGCATAGGCTTCGGTGTATATTAGTAGGACTTAGATAACTTTGAAGGTATGAACATTTTGTAGTCAAAACTGTACAGCCTGTTTTTGGCATTTTCATCTGTGGATATCTCACAGATCTGTTATTAGAATTACTTGTAATTTTGTGTGTATGTTTATCTTGATAATATCTACATTGTGGTAGATTTTCAGAGCTATTGTGTCTCTGGTTTGGTTTTTATCAACTGTTGAAGTTGCTGTTTTTCAGACTGGTTTTTGTGAAAGTTTCTTGCTTGGTTTGGTTCCGAGATGACTACACCGGCATCCTCATCGTCTTCGGTTCCGGCTGTTGTCTCAGAACAACAGGTTACGGGCTCGCCTTCACGAATTCCGGTTTTTGATGGGAGAGAATATCTGTATTGGGCAGATCTTGTAAGGTCGTATTTTGTACAAGTAAAGCTTTTTGATGTTGTTAATGGATCTATGGTAGAAACTGATGTAACCTATGATCAAAAGAATGAGCAGGCTCTTCATTTGATAAAATTAATGATATCTAAGGAGCTGCATATGACATACATTCAGGCTTCTAAAGCATCAGAGATTTGGGATGCTTTGAAAAAGACATATTCTAGGGCTAATGCACAACATGAGATTATAACTGCTGGGCAGATCTGGGAATATAAGTATACAGGCGGAAGCATGGCAGAATATTGCAATAAATTCAGACTTCTAGTTGCTGAAAATGCATGTTCAGGTGGTTCATTTCCTGAGTATCACCAAGCAATGATTTTAGTGAGGGGGCTTCCTAGTGAGTATAAAGGTGCCTATGATGAACTGAAAAAATTGGATAAGACACAGTGGAATCTAGCTACAGCTATAGAGTATGTGCTAGAAGAAGAAGCGAATCAATTGGCATTTAATTCTGGAAAGCCAGCTGTAGCTTACAATGCTCAGTTTCAGAGAGATAATAGATTTCAAGGAAATCAGTCATTTCAGCAATATGAACGGTGTGTCTATTGCTATAATAATGGTCATTTGTACAAGTTTTGTCCTTTGTATATAAAAGCGTGTGAAACAGGTTCTTATCGCAAAGGATGGAAGGTGAGAGGAGCTCCATTTACACCGAAACCTCCGAGCAAAACCGCAGCTTTTTCAGCGGTGGAAGAGGAGCCGGTGAAGGAGATGGAGAAGGAGAAATCAGAGGTTGTTAGTTTTCCTAAAACTGATGACACCGAGTTCTTTGCTATGGCAAAGATGATGGAGGGAGAGAGAGATCTCGGGTGGATTATGGACTCCGGAAGTTCTTCCCATATGTGTTGGAACAAATCGTATTTCAAGGATATGACACCTATCCCTACTCGTCAAATCTTTTATGCTTGTGGTGCCACGGTGGAAGCTAATGCTAAGGGTAGCATAGATCTGAATTGTGAGATAGATGGCAAAGCTGTAAAAAGAACTTTGCATGATGTGTTATATGTGCCTAAATTTAAGAAAAATTTGTTTTCTACCTCAGATGCAGAAAGTAAAGGTTTTGATGTTTTTCAGAGCAAAGGCAAAAAGATAGTAAGCAAAGATGGGAGAGTAGCCTTAGTGGGAACTAGAGGCCCAAACATGTTGTATCGGATGGACCTGGTTAATAAAGTTGATTTTGTGTACTCCAGTGTCCTTTCTGAAAATGTTTTGTGGCATAAAAGGCTTGGGCATGTTCATAATGAGAGGCTTGAAAAGATGGTGAAGACTAATATGATAGAAGGTGTCAAGCTTGGTGAAAAGGAATCCCATGTTTGTGATGGTTGTGCTCTAGGAAAGCTTCATAAGCTTCCCTTACCACAGACTTCAGATCATCGAGCAAAGGATCTTCTCGGCCTTATCCACTCGGATGTATGGGGACCGGCCAAAGTTCCTTCCCTTGGTGGAAGGAAATACCTTGTTACATTCACTGATGACCTCTCACGTTTCAGCCAAGTGTACTTTATGAAGGAGAAGAGCGAGGTCTTCACACATTTCAAGCATTTCCGGATCTGGGCGGAGAAACTTCACGGAAAATCGATCCTTGCTTTGCGATCTGACAACGGCGGAGAGTATGTATCAAATGCCTTTGCTGAATACTTGAAAGAAAATGGAATTTCTCATGAGTTTACTGTTCCTTACACTCCGGAACAGAATGGTGTGGCTGAAAGACTCAATAGGACCTTGACTGAATGTGCTATGTCTATGATGATGGATAAAGGTGTAGATCCAAAATTTTGGGGAGAAGCTTTTCAGTGTGCTTCTTACATTAGAAATAGAATAGAAACTAGATCTGTGAAGGATAAAACACCTTATGAAATGTGGACAGGAAGAAAGCCGAATGTTAGTCACTTTAGAGTATTTGGAAGTAAGTGTTTTATGTTGGATAACCTTCCAAATTGGAAATTAAGTCCAAAATCTGTACCTGGGATATTTTTGGGCTATGATGATGAGTCCGTAGGATATAGAGTGTATAATCCTCAGAAAAATACAATTCAGATTGCTAGGAATATTCAAATCAAAGAATAAAGTCAATCTGTTGATGTTTTTAGCATGAATGAGGCGGAAAAGGCAGAAAAATTGTAGGAATATGTCATCCTTGAGCAGATTCCTTTCAAGCAAACAACGGTTTCTTCATCTAAATCTGAACTACCACATGTTTTGGGGCTGCCTGATCCACCTACTATTGCAACTACTACCGGACCACCTCCTCCTCCTCCTCCTCCTCCTCCAAGACTACGTCGGGGACCAACAATTTTCGCTTCAGATTTTCCGGGGGGAAGAAGACAAAGCAGCCGGCTAAGAGGTGACCGAGTGGATCATGCTTATTCTGCAATCACAGGGGAGCCTCTTACCATTCAAGAAGCTTTCTCTGTTCCGGAAAAAGATCTGTGGATTGCTGCGGCAAATGACGAGATAAAGTCAATTATGGAGGCTCAAACTTGGGAGCTTGTGGAACTTCCACCGGATCGAAAAGCGATTGGTTGTAAGTGGGTATTCAAGTTAAAGCTGAATCCCGATAATACCATTGAGAGATATAAGGCCAGGCTTGTTGCTAAGGGGTATAGCCAGAAAGAGGGCATTGATTATGAAGAGACGTTCTCACCTGTAGTTCGTTTTCCTACTGTTAGGATTCTCTTATCTTTAGCAGCAATAGAGGATATGGAATTGCATCAAATGGATGTGAAGACAGCTTTCTTGCATGGGGATTTGGAGGAAGTTATATATATGAAGAAACCAGAGGGATATGTAGAAAAAGGGAAAGAAAATCTGGTTTGTAAATTGTTGAAGTCCCTTTATGGTCTGAAGCAGGCTCCACGACAGTGGAACCTAAAACTAGATGAATTTTTGACAAATCTTGGCTTTACTAGAATCAGTTCAGATCATTCGGTTTATGTAATGGAAGGGGAAGATGGAGTGATATATATTGTTGTTTATGTTGATGATTTGTTGTTGCTAAGCAAATCTATTAATGAAATTAACAAAATAAAAACAGCTCTAAATTCCCGGTTTGAAATGAAAGATTTAGGGGAGGCTAAGTATATTTTGGGAATTCAGGTAGAAAGGGATAGAAAACAAAGACTAATTTATTTGACACAGAAAGAAGCCATTGGAAACATGCTTGAAAGGTTCGGCATGTCAGAGGCAAAGGGAAGTGCTACTCCCATGGAGTTCAGACAGAAAATAGAAGGGAAAGAATCACATGGTGGGGTTGTGATTGATGACTCTTTGGAGTCAGGGGAGGCAGATTTTATGTCCTCCATTCCTTACAGGCAGATAGTCGGAAGCCTCATCTACTTCATGAACTGTACCCGTCCGGATATTGCAGCAGCTGTTGGAGCCTTAAGCCGAAGTTTGCAAAATCCAAAGAAGTCAGACTGGGAGGCGGCAAAGAGAGTTCTTCGATACCTTGCAGGAACTCGAAACCTCCGACTCTCTCTCGGTGGAGAGGAAGTAAAAATTCAGACATGGAGCGATGCGAGCTATGGAGATATGCCAAGCCGACGCTCTACTAGTGGATACATTCTGAAGATTGGAAGTGGGACATGCTTTTGGAGCAGCAAACTTCAGAAGGTGACAGCTCAGTCTACTATGGAGGCTGAGTACATGGCGGCTAGCGCAGCCGTCAAAGAGTTACTTTGGGTAAAGTCTCTCCTTCAAGAGCTTTTGTTTATGCAATCTGGACCTCAAGTAGTGTGGTGTGACAATCAGGCTGCCATTGCTATTGCATCTAACCCTAGCCATCACTTTAAGAGCAAACACATTGATATCAAGCTACACTTTGTGAGAGAGAAGGTTATGGGAAGAGTTTTGAAACTCAGTTATTTACCAGATGAGGAGATGGTTGCTGACATGATGACTAAACCCTTGCCTGCACCTAAATTAAAGTTTTGCAGAGAGGCATGTGGCTTAAGTGGCTAGAAGAGTCTAAAGCTTTAGGGGAGTGTTGTTTTGGAAAGCTTTAGTCCTCTCTATGCCTCGAGTGTGAGGGAGAGAGAGTTTCACGAATTAGCATATGTTTGGTTGTAAGTTCGTTTCATTACATACCAGAATTGATGTTCCACTAGATCGGTAGGGAGTACACCTTTGTATACACTCCCGAGACACAAGTCACTACAAGAAAGAGGACACTCCAGAATATCCGATTGTTTGTGCATATATACACTTGAGGACAAAATGGCACATGGAGATTTGTCTACGGTGCCGAATGTGATATGTACGCGGTTGAGGGAGACCGCCGACAAATGCTGGTCCGTGTGAGCCACATACACGACAAATGACGTGATATATAGAATCCTACTCCTTTGTAAATATCTAGTTAAGTAGATTTTTGTCTTTGTGTGGTTAGTTGATTAGTAAAGGAATCTTTTTGTATGACGTACCTTGTTCGGTTCGAGCCGCAGGTATTTATTGTACGGCTGGTATGCCTCCGTACGTTCAGCAGCATAGGCTTCGGTGTATATTAGTAGGACTTAGATAACTTTGAAGGTATGAACATTTTGTAGTCAAAACTGTACAGCCTGTTTTTGGCATTTTCATCTGTGGATATCTCACAGATCTGTTATCAGAATTACTTGTAATTTTGTGTGTATGTTCATCTTGATAATATCTACATTGTGGTAGATTTTCAGAGCTATTGTGTCTCTGGTTTGGTTTTTATCAACTGTTGAAGTTGCTGTTTTTCAGACTGGTTTTTGTGAAAGTTTCTTGCTTGGTTTGGTTCCGAGATGACTACACCGGCATCCTCATCGTCTTCGGTTCCGGCTGTTGTCTCAGAACAACAGGAACATACTGACATCACAACCTGGAGTGATGCTAGTTATGGAGATGTGCCTTTAAGGCGGTGTACAACTGGATATGTGTTGCAAATTAGATCTGGTGCATGCTGTTGGAGTAGCAAGCAACAGAAAAATATTTGCTCAGTCCACTATGGAGGCTGAATACATGGCTTCCTGTGCTGCCACCAAAGAATTATTGTGTGTGAAATCTCTTCTTGAAGAACTTGGGTTCATGAAAACAGGAACTCGGAATGTTTTTGGTGATAATCAAGCTGCTATCTCTATTGCAGTTAATCCGAAACATCACTTCAAAGCCAAGCATATGGATATTAGACTAAGCTTTGTCAGAGAGAAGGTTGAAAATAAAATCATTAAATTGGTTCATAAAACTGATAAAGAAATGATTGCAGACATGATGACAAAACCAATACCTTCCCCTAAGCTGATTTATTGTAGAGAAAACTGAGGATTAAAATTGAAAACTGACTAAAAATTAAGGGGAGTGTTGAAAAGAGGTAATTAATAATTCACTTCTATATTTTAGTTAGAATGTAAAGAGAGAGAAATAGAGAACCAAAGGCACGCCATGGTTGTCGCGTCACTTAGAAGGAGGCAGAATGAACTACAAGGTATTTTACTATTTGTAGCAAAATACAGCCTTTGGCCATATTTGAACCGGGGTCTAGGGACTATTATTTAGACCTACGCCTTATCCATTGAGGCACTACCGAAACGATATACGTATTACGTTTCACGCATATTCATCAATTTATCAAACGGACTAATTTGCAGCAAACTAACGAAAACACGCATTAATCAATTCATGCATGGAAGCGAATCGAAGCTGCATAAATACAAAATGATCGGACGGCCAAAATTACAGCCGCCATCCGCAATAAACTTTCGGCGGCCTTAGGGGATAGCTTCACGCGACGCCACGTGGCACCATACTATTGGATATCGGAGAAGATGGGAGGAGGAACCATGGCTCCCGTTTTGACAAGCGTCACTATAAAAGCCATGTCGTACAATGGTCGTACAATAAGTACATCACCTAGTGTACCTTTTTGAACTATATAGTGTTTCTATTGGACTAGGGTTAAGTAGTAGGCATCGTAAGGAGGCAGAGCAAGACTTAGTGAAATTTAGGTACCTCTCTCTAAGAGAGATTTTACCTATAAAGGTCATCTTTGACCAGCTATAACTTACTGCTCAGGGGAGAAAATTCACTGATTCTTTTTGCGTTTGACTCAGGGGAGTCTTGTCCTCACAAGGGTGAGGGTGGTCAAAATACTTTTGTGCCTGGGCGGCACTTATTCGGTGGGAAAGTGGAAGGGGTAAATATTATCCTAGAGGCTTTACATAGGCTGCTCATTCTGTGGGACAATGGAGACCACAGAATTGCAGTTGAGTTAGGGTTTCTCTCTCTCGATCCTTAGTCGATCGCTAGCTGTTGTCTTTCATATTTCTTATCTCTCTTTCTTGTACTAAAGCCCTTACATAATCTACCGACGGAAGCCAGTCTGCAAGGTTTCCCTCCAGACTGTGTCTCACTTACCGTGGTCTATGAATTCTGGCGTGTGAATCTTATGTTAGGTTTCCCTCTAGACTGTGTCTCACTTGTCGTGGTCTATGAATTCTGGCGTGTGAATCTTGTGTTTTATTGTTGCTGGTGCGCGGTTTCCGTCGCTTGTCTACTTTTTCTTCTAACTTCGGGAGTGCCGGTTTCCTAGGCGGCTTCATTCGGTTAAGGATAGTCTGCTGCCTGCTAGTTTGACTCTTGTAGGGAATATTGAAGACTTCAGGGCCTAGTGGCCACGAACGCAAATATACGAATTCCATCATTTTTCATCTTTACCTACTAGACTTGTCATTGTAATTTTTTTTGTTTGCTTGTTTTCTTTGGCTGATCCATTGATATTTCTGTTGGTATATATTATTTGTCCTCTAGTTGTATCATACATATGTGAGGTCCATACATTTTGGCGTTCACTTTCAACGCTAACTGGGTATGATGCATGTCATTTAATGATTGTATGCCCATACACGACAAGAGAGAGAGAGAGAGAGAGAGTGAGAGAGAGAGAGAGAGGGAGAGAGAGAGAAAGAGAGAGAGAGCAACGTCCCGCCGTCGCCTCACTGGCGCTTCGTTCTGTTACACCAATTTCCCAAAAAATATTTATGTTGTATATGCGCATGACGGAGAAGAAAAAAAATAGTGTGTTCTCTCCAACGCGCAAAATGTACAAAATCTAATGAAATGTGACAAGAAGTTTTCATATTTGATTCCATGTGTTGCTTTCACTAAACTTGGTTTTTAAATAATTGTGCATGTGTGTCGATGTAATTTTTTTTCTATCATTATCCTCCAAAATTGAATTGGCGATGAGAGAATCTTTTACTATACACAAAATTTGGAAAAACTAGTGTTATGTATCGGGTAATGTTTTATCGCAATAAATAGGATAACACATAATATTTGTTATCGAATAGTGAGGGAACCCGGTGTAGTGCCCCGTAACCAACAAATTATTTCGTTGATAATTATTTGTTGATAGGGATGATCCACACCAAAGTACGAAATGGTGGACGGAATAAATTACCGAACGAGTACGAGTTGTCGTGACAAGAAGGGGCGGCTTTTAGGAAATATTTCACAATCCATCTCCATACCATAGTATGGAGTTAATGTTGATGATTATCAACACAAACTTTATTGGTAAATTATCACCGTATATTGGATATTTATGACGATAATTCTTATACAGGTATCTTTGTTGAATTGTGTGTTTTTTTTTGATATTTTCTAGGTCAGTTTAGGAAACAAAATAAAAAGGTTTTGTTAGATACAGCTAGGCTCTACCCTCTCTCTCTTTGATCTCCATACTTGTTCTAGTCATTAATGACCTTAGAGAGAGAGAGAGATAGTCAATGTCTTCCTAAGCAACTAGAGAGGACAGTGGACAACCTAAGTAGAACTGTACCAAAAATATACAGACCTGTTAGGAATTGATCTCGGTACCTACACTTCGCCGGAATAGCCGACACCCTTGTCATATAGTCTAAGAATTGTGCTATGATATACAGGGTTCGATAGCTACTTAAGGAGTGACATGCGGACTAAACCGATTAACTGTGTTAAAAGGAAATATCACATTGAAACAGTAAGAATTTCGTATGCCCGTCGATACCGCACTAAACAAATAAATTGGACATTTATTTTCAACGGCCAACATTAAAAGACAATTTGGATCGGACGGCTATCACTCAAGCTGACATCACGGAATGTTCTTGGAGGTTTATGGACATTTTTGTCATCGGATGACACGTGGCCCAACATCATTGGAAAGCGGAATCTCCGGAGAGCATCAGAACGAGTCTTAATGTGACAGACGTCTTCACCATGGCAATGTTGTACCTTAACCGTACAAAAAGTACCACGAGACCAATTCTTTCTTGTACGGTAAAGACTTGTGATTGGTGCTGTACAACAGTATAGAGGGGTTTTGAGGGAGGTTTAAGACATAGCCAATTTTGTAGGTAGCCGCCTCTCCTAGAGAGCTTGTGTACAAATAGACGTTTTTGCCGCTTGATAACTAATCGCATGGTTGGGCGTTTTGAGTAATTATTTTTCTATTGGGCTTAGGAGAGTCCAACCTTTATAGGGGTGAAGGCAGTCATAGTAATTGTCTGGCACGGTGGCAGTTGTTCTAAGAAAGAGGGAGTCACTTAAAATTATCTCAAAGGCTTCAAGTAAGCTGCATATTCTGTGTACCATTGGAGGTCACAGAATTACAATCTCAAACGAATTTATTGATTGTCCATTAGGTGAAAAATAAGTACATATTAGGGGGTGTCCCCATGTAATCGATACTTTGAAGAAGTATTTTCGACGTTAGTGAAGATTCTTCGCACTACTTTGAAGATCGTCCTAATGTGCGAAAATGAAATCGGAACTTTGGAATGTGACGGTTGTACACGTGGGTACAATTTGTGACGGTTGTATAGGATTACCAAACTTCCGACGATTGGTGGCGCCAACAAAAATAGCGACGACTCTAAACGTCTAATTGTTTCAAGGCTAAAGTAAAAGCGTGTAATCCTGCTAGAAGTTTCATCACGCTTCTTAGAAGTGATTGCAGCTTTTATGAAGAAGTTTCATAGCTAATGTACCCCTGTGGGGGATTATACATGAATAAAAAGTGGATTACCTGTTAGTTATTTAAGCAAACTCTAACATTAAGACACTGGAGGTTACCATGTGTCTTATACGTCGAATGAACTTCGGAAACTCTATTAAAATTCACTGAGGGAGAAAGAATCTTGTTGACGGTGGCACGGTCTGTTAATGATACTGACGGAAGTGGGGATATTTCCAACCTGAGAGGATTCGGGTTATCTTT
>JBBHKE010002973.1:0-30953 GCA_037447655.1 Zygnema cylindricum | reverse complement strand
ACTACAACAAGTATGGTGGCTAAAGAGAGGAGGTGAAAGCAAGCTGTCTGCCCTTTTCTTTTCCTATTATATTGATTTATTTAGACCTAGAAAATACCCTATAAATTTTGTAATTTCAACAAGTACCTTCAAAAACCTAATTAATAAAACACTAATTTGTATTACACTGAACTACAAAACAATGCTTATTCAAATATTTTCAGATGGCGAACCGTACAAAATTTTCCAGGTGCTTAGTCACGGTAGTCGCTAAAGTCTAGCCTACGGTAGTCGTAGTGTAGTGCGAAGCATCTGAGTGCTTCGTCACTTGTGGTCCCACGTGAATTACGCCTCGTCACTTGTGGTCCCACGTAAATCATGCTTGTGGTTTTAGGTGAATCGCGTCCGTCGACACCACTCGAAATTAATGATCATAAATCATATCGTACAACACATATCTGAAATATCCGGACGTTTCCATTTAATGATCATAAAAATGTTCCGTATAATATATTTCCAAAATATCCGTATTACTCCAAAAATCGCTGTACCATATATTTTCCGAGATGTCCTAACCAGATTTCGTCCGTCTGTTCCAGCGATTCCAATTGTCCGCTGCCTAAAGTGTGTCGACGCCACTCCCTAAAACCTGTAGAGGTACAATACACTCTATTGTACTTTTGCTACTGTAATACTAATAAAGGTAAGTATAATATAAAACTACTTAGAAAATATTCTAAGTCTTTTTGGTCTCCTCTCATAGTTCTATTTACTGAACTAAATATTTCAAATCTCAACACTCCCCTAAATCTTTAGACTCAGTTACTCACTTAGTCCAATAGCCTCTCTGCAAACCTGCAACTTAGGAGCAGGAAGGGCTTTTGTTAACATGTCAGCCACCATCTTCTCATCTGATAAATAACACAATTTAATGACCTTTGCAAGTACTTTTTCCCTGACAAAGTGAAGTCTAACATCCATGTGTTTGCTTTTAAAGTGATGGCTTGGGTTAGAGGCAATGGCAATGGCTGCCTGGTTGTCACACCAGATAGACCAAGGACCTGATTGCATATTCCCAAGTTTGTGTAGAATAAACTTAACCCATAGGAGCTTCTTCAGGGCCGAAAAAACTGCCATGTATTCGGACTCTATTGTGGATTGAGCTGTAACCTTTTGAAATTTGCAACTCCACTAGCAAGTTCCATCTCCATCTTAAAAACAAAACCGGTTGTAGATTTCTGGCTTGGCATGTCCCCATAACTAACATCGCTCCACGTCTGTAAATTCACCTCTCCTCCTCCAAGTACAAGCTTGAGATTTCGAGTACATGCAAGATATCTCAACATCCTTTTCGCTGCTTCACAGTCTGCCCTTTTAGGATTCAGCAGACTTGTACTCCAGACTCCCGCAGGTGCTGCAATATCAGGTCTCGTACAATTCATAAAATATATAAGACTTCCAACTACTTGTCTATATGGCTTTGAAGCCATAAACTCTTCCTCCCTTGTCTTTAGACTCTCACCAACCATTATGCCTAAAGTTGTATCAATTCCTTCCAATTTATGCGTGAATTCCATGCGAGTTACAGATCCTTTCACGTCTTTCATTTCCAATAATTCCAACATGTTACCTATCGCTTCTTTCTGAGTCAACATAATCAGCCTTTTGTTTCTGTCTCTTTCTACCTTTATACCTAAGATATAGTTGGCCTCACCGAGGTTCTTCATCTCAAATCTGAACGTTAAAGCCGCTTTAATGCGGTTTATTTCATCCATTGACTTACTTATTAATAATATGTCATCCACATATACCACAATGTAAATTATCCCATCCTCCCCTTGTAGAATATTGTAGAAATTAAAGGTTATTTTAGTATTATCTAGGTTTTGTTAAAGAAAAAATGCAGAAAAGAAGCAAAAGAAATCTGCCTCTAACTCCTCTCTTCAGCTCCCACACTTGACGCAGTCACTGAAAGTTGGAGAGGGAGCTGGAGCCATGGCTGCCCATGCTATTTAGACAGGGACAGACATTCGATTGGTAGATTTACCAAAATAGTGTTTGACAAACCCAAGATTTGAACCTGGTACCTATCGTGTGTTAGAGCCACCGATAGTCGGTAGCCTTAGCTAATTAGTATAAGGTCAAGGTTATACGATATAAGATTTGATAGCTACATAAATATTTACATGTATGCTATTTCAATTAACAACATATTTTTACATAGATACAGTTTGTATTGTACGGCGTACGGAATATCCGGAACGGATACCACACACTTTGTTTCGAAGGAGGAACAAATATTGCGGTAGTATTTATGACGGCAACGATTGTAATCCGGTTTAATCGGAGGGCCGCAAAGTATGCCGAGATTGCGGAATAGATTTTTGGCAGTTTGCGGTCGACGTCACATCGATTGACACGTGGCACAACCACATTGGATTAGGACATCTTAGGGGATTACACGATCGAATCCAAAAATGACACGTGTCGACTTGTTGGCCATGTCGTACAATGGCCGTACAGAAAGTACACCGGCACCTGTACCTTTATGTACGACACAGTATTATGATTGGTGCCGTACTTCAGTAGATAGAGTTTTAGAGAGAGATAGGACTTAGAAAAAGTTGATAGATTGGACCCTCTCTCCCAGAGAGCTTCTGTACAAAAGGTCAACTTTGACCCTCCATAACTTATTGCTTAAGGGAGCAAATTCCGAGATTCTTTTTGCTTTCAACTCAAAAAAGTCTTTCGTTCACAGAAGTGAAGGTGGTCAGAGTTTTTGTCTGCCAGGGTGACAATTATTCTTGCTGAAACACAAAGGCGTCAGGGTTATCCTAGAGGCTTCGTGTGAGCTGCCTACTCTGAGGACCTATGGAGGTCTGAGAGTTGCAGGTTATGGCCCACCCTTTAAGGTGCCCATCTTTAATGGACCTGGCTACATATACTCGGAAAATATGATGACATGAGCTCTTTGTGAGAAACGGTTTTGAGGAATAGTGAGTGGACGGGTGAGGCCTCCAACCAGTATTGCGATCCCTCCAAGGTTTACAAGAAGCAGATTCACCAGAGATGCAGATCCATCTTCAACAGAGGAGACAAAGAAAGGGGAGGTGGTGGACAAAGGAAAGGAGAAGGAGACGGTCACACCATAAGCAACTGGTTCGAGATTCATGTCACCTATTTTGAGGAACGAGGAGAATGATATCGATACCTGGGAATACAACAATATGGGGACTAAGCACTTCATTCTCCGCCATCTTACTGAAGGGCTTGCATCTCCTCATTTGCAGGTAGAGAGGGCATCCGATCTTTGGGTGGCTCTTATATAGATGTACCGAAGTGGTACAATCCAGCAACATCTGTTGGCTGATCAGAAAATAGACGCATATGTATATAAGGGGGGGGAAGATATTGGATTTTTGTAATGAGCTTGCAACACTTTTCATGGAGCTAGAGATTGCTCGAAAGGTTGAAACTGAAAAGATGAAGGTTAACTGTTTGCTCATGAAGTTACCAGATGAGTTCGAGAACATTGTCAACCGTGTGCAGGACTTGCCGGACTCAAGGTGAATTTGGAATTCAGTGGTAGGGATGATTCTCGTTCGGGAGAATACGATTAAGATCCCAAAGGGAGGAAAGAGTGGGCAAGCCTTGGCAGCTGGGACCGATTGGAGGAACAAAGATACCAGGAAACTAGTCAGAAATTATGAAAGGGGGGGGCAAAAAAATTAGACCGACGAGTGCGGAACAAGGGTTTGTTCCATTTTTGTTAGAAATTAGGGCACTATATGGCTGAGTGCACAAAGTTAACTGAGCAGCGGTTAATAGAGGGGCAGACTGGTGGACCCCCGAGAGGAAAAAAAAAGGCCTTTGTGACACAGTTACATAAGGTAGAATCCGAGGACGAGGACGATTAACTTCTATAGGATGAGGAGTTGGAAGCGAAAAATGAGGTCGAAATTCCAAGAAAGCAGAAATGTGCTTTCTTGGGATTGAAAGGTGAAGCATGCTGGTTTGTAGATTCAGGTGCCTCCATGCACATGTGTAAGGATAATCACCTGTTCACTAAGATAATAAAGATTCCCACCGTAGAGATAGGGTACGGAGATGGGAGGATAGTCACTACTACACTTCTATAATCGGTAGATCTCAAAGTGTTAGTAAAAGGAAAGACATCCATAGTTACATTCTGCGATGTATTGTTTATTCGGGAGCTGAACAAAAACCTCATCTCTACGTCAGTATTTGATGATTAGGGTTTTGATACTAGCACTAGGAAAGGAGTCTTTACTGCTAGTTTTAAGGAGGAATTTATTTCACTGCTGAAAAAGGTAGCCAAGGGATGTTCAGGCTGATTTTAAGCAATGAAAAGAAGAAACTTTATTATGTTGGTGTTCATGATATAATGTTGTGGCATAATAGGCTCGGGCATGTGAATCTAGATAAGTTAAGAGAGATGAAAAAGATGGAGTAGTGGAAGGGATTAAGTTCGGTGAGAGTGAGAATCTAAGTGATTGTAGTGGATGTGCTCAAGGTAGGGCACACAGGTTACCCTTCCTAAAAAGTGCCACCTATAAGGGAGAAAAGATTATAGATTTAGTACACAGATATTTAGGGGCCGGCCAGAGTGCCCTCACCCGGGGGGAAGAGATTTATGATGAATATCACCGATGATTGGTCTCGGTATTCGAAGGTGTATTTTTTGAAAAATAAGTCAAAGGCTTAAGAATATTTTAGACAATATAAAGCATGGAGTGAAAAACTCCATGAAAACTCAATCAAGAGAGTAAGGAGTGACAATGGTGGAGAGTATACCTCTAACCAGTTTGAGGATTTTATGAGAGAAGATGGAGTGCAACACCAAAAGACAGTTCTTGAAAATCTTGAGCAAAATGGTGTAGCTGAAAGATAAAATAGAACACTGAGCGATAGTGCTAGGAGTATGCTGTCAGATAAAAATATAGGAAATAAGTTTTGGGCCGAAGCAATGAACTATGCAAGTTATCTTTAGAATAGAGTTCTTACTTTGGCAGTAAAAGGCCAAACACCTTATGAGAGATGGACAGGCCGAAAACCAGATGTTAGTCACTTAAAGGTTTTCGGTAGTCAAGACACAGATCGGTCAAACAGGAAGTTAGACCCAAAAGGAAAACCACGATATCTACTAGGATATGATGAAGATGTAAAAGGATATAGAGTCTATGATCTCAAAAAAAAAGATATTATCCTAGTGAAGCATCTAGTGGTTATGGATGAAGGAAAATCTATAGATCTTTTTAAGCATACAAAGACAGTCAAAATCAGATTTGAGTCAGAAAATTCTGATGACTTTGAGCTTTCTAACTATCCAGGATTTCAAGAAGATGATGATCTTGCAGGTACAGATCAGATGGAAAAAGACCCAAATGTGACATCCCTAATATTAACTCCAACCGAAGCCGAAGACGTGGTGGAAATCGAATGGAACCAAGGGATAGGGTAGAAGTAGAAACTGTTAGGAAGAATTCAAGAGAGCCATCTATTCCAACAACCGAGTTTGAGGGAGGAAGAAGAAGCTGCAAAAGACTACAAGAGAGGCAAGTTAATAATAAGGTTACCATACTGTCTCACCCAGATGAACCTCAAACTTATAATGAGGCAATGACTTGTCCTGAGGGAAACCGGTAGAAGACCGACATAAATGAGGAGATGGCCTCAATTATGGCGGTCGATACATAAGAATTGGTGGATTGTCCTCTTGAGAACAAGCCAATTTGGTGTAAGTGGGTGTTTAAGCACAAACTCAACCCGGATAACACCATTGAGCGCTACAAGGCTCAGTTAGTGGCAAAGGTATTTAACCAGAAACAAGGAATTGACTACGAGGATATTTTTTCTCCAGTCGTCAGGTTTCCTTCGGTTCGGATACTTCTCATCATGGCGGCAGCAGAAGACATGGAAGTACATCAATTGGACATAAAGATGGCCTTCCTACATGGAGAGTTGGAAGAGGAAATTTTTAGGCGACATCCCGAGGGATTTGTGGAGCAAGGGGAGGAAAGCAAGGTATGCCGATTGATCAAATCTTTGTATGGGCTGAAACAAGCGCCCGGGCATCGGAAGAAGAAGCTCGATGAGTTTCTTACAAGTTTTGGATATATTCGGATCAGCTCTTGTCACTCAATTTATTTGTTTGAAGATGAAGAAGGAATTTATTTTTATTGCAATTTATGTTGATGATTTGCTTATTTTAAGTAAATCTATGGATAAAATGAATAAGTTGAAAAATGATCTAAAAAGAAGATTTGAGATGAAGGATATCGGAGAAGCAAGGTATATTTTGGGAATTCAGGTAGAGAGAGACAGAGATAAAAAGATAATAATATTAACTCAAAAGGAGGCCATTGGAAACATGTTAGAAATTCTCCAAATGGACAACGCTAATAGTTGTACCACTCTTATGGAATTAAAGAAGGGAAGTGAGGGGAGTGTGGAAGAGGAAGTTATAATCTTAGATGATGAGGTAGGCCCGGAAGAGAAAAGATTTATGCAGACCATCCCTTATAGACAAGTGGTGGGCATCCTAATATATTTCATGAATTGGACCTATTAGGACATAGCCGCAGCTGTGGGAGTACTAAGTAGGAGTCTGAATGCTCTCACTAAGAAAGATTGGGAGGCAGCTAAGAGAGTCCTGAGATATCTCATAGGGACTAGAGATCTATGGTTGCATTTGGGTGGGAACAATACTGATATCACCACTTAGAGTGATGCGAGCTATGGGGATGCTTCTATGAGGAGATGCATGTCTAGATATGTATTATATGTGGGTGATGGGGCTTGCTGCTGGAGCAGCAAGCAACAAAAGGTCATTACTCAGTCCACCATGGAGGCTGAGTACATGGCTTCTTGCTCTGCTGTAAAAGAATTAATGTGGGTCAAGTCTGTGCTTGGTGAGCTTGGTCATCTTAAGAGTGGTGTCCAAAAAGTGTTTTGTGATAATCAGGCAGCCATTGCCATTTTTGCCAATCTTAAACAACACTTTAAAGCCAAACACATGGGCATTACACTTAGCTTCGTTAGGGAGAAAGTAGAAAACAAGATAATCAGTTTGGAGTATAAACCAAATAGTGAAATGGTAGCTTTATGATGACCAAACCTGTGCCTTCCCCTAAACTAATTTTCTACAGGGAGAAGTGTGGTCTTAAAATAAAGAGTGACTAGAAAACAAGGGGAGTGTAGAAATTAAAGGTTATTTTAGTATTTTATAGGTTTTGTTAAAGAGAAAATGCAGAAAAGAAGCAGAGGGATTCTGCCTATTACTCCTCTCTTCAGCTCCCACACTTGTCGCAGTCACTGAAAGTTGGAGAGGGAGCTAGAGCCATGGCTGTCTATGCTATCTAGACGGGGACAGACATTAGATTGGTAGATTTTGGTAGATTTACCAAAATAGTGCTTAACAAACCCAGGATTTGAACCTGGTACTTGTTGTCGGTCAGAGCCGGCGATAGTCGATAGCCTTAGCCAATTAGTCTAAGATCAAGGTTATACGATATAAGATTTGATAGCTATATAAATATTTACATGTAGGCTATTTCATTTAACAGCATATTTTGACATAGATATTGTTTGTGTTGTACGGCATACGAAATATCCGAAACGGATACCACACACTTTGTTTCGAAGGAGGAACAAATATTGCGCTAGTATTTATGACGAAATCGATTGTAATCCGGTTTAATCGGACGGCCGCGAAGCATGCCAAGATCGCGGAATAGATTTTTGGCGGTTTGCGGTCGACGTCACATCGATTGACACGTGGCACAACCACATTGGATTACGACATCTTAGGGGATTACAGGAACGAATCCAAAAATGACATGTGTCGACTTGTTGGCCATGTCGTACAATGGCCGTACAAAAAGTACACCGACACCAGTACCTTTCTGTATGACACAATATTATGATTGGTGCCGTACTTCAGTAGATAGAGTTTTAGAGAGAGATAGGACTTAGAAAAATTTGATACATTGGACCCTCTCTTCAGAGAGCTTCTGTACAAAAGGTCAACTTTGACCATCCATAACTTATTGCTCAGAGGAGCAAATTGAGAGATTATTTTTGCTATACACTCAAGGGAGTCTTGCTTTCACAAAGGTGAAGGTTGTCAGAGTTTTTGTTTTTCAAGGTGGCAGTTATTCTTGCTGAAACACAAAGGGGTTAGGGTTATCCTAGTGCCTCGTGTGAGATGCATACTCTGAGGACCTATGGAGGTCTTAGAGTTGCAAATATATACTCAATGATTTGAGCTAATTCCCTTAAAACCTAGCCTTGTCAAAAACTCATCTAACTTCAAATTCCATTGTATGGGGGCTTGTTTCATCCCATACAAAGATTTCATCAGTTTACACACCAATTGCTCCTTTCCATTTTCTACATACATATCAGGCTGCTTCACGAAATGGTCTCTTCCAACTCTCAATGTAAGAAAGCAATTTTTACATCTATTTGTTGTATTTCCATTTTCTCTATAGCCGCTAGGCTTAGCAAAATTGTGATAGTAGGAAATCTAACAACTGGAGAGAAGGTTTCTTTAAAATCAATACCTTTTTTTTTATTATACCCCTTGGCCACTAGTCTGGCCTTATACCTATCAAAAGTGTTATCCGGATTTAACTTCACCTTGAATACCCATTTGCTCCCGATGGCTTTTCTGCCCTGGATTTCCACCAGCTCTCATGTCTGTGCCTCCATAATAGATTTCATTTCATCGTATGCTGCCTCGATTTAGTGATATCTCTCAGGTGATGAAAAGGCCTTTTGAATTGTTAGAGGCTCCTTTGTAGCTACAGAAAAAGTAAAGTGAGAGCTTGTTTGCAGACGATTGCTATATCTCCTTCCCCCCGAAAATTGTGAGGCTGAAATCGTCGGCAACCTCTAATTTGACAGCCTTGTCCGAGCTGCGACCTCTGCTGGTTGTGCAAGTGGAATAATTCGTTCCGTCTGAGTTGGAACTTGGTGTGAAGCATCTTGGGAAGGCACAAGGAGAACTGAAGGAATAGCAGTCTCACTTGGCTGTGGAAAGTAAACTCGCTGTGTATGGTGAAAAATGACATATTCCTGTTGTTCCTTTGCCGCTTCGTCTGGTACTTTAAATAAGTCAACCGAATCCAATTCATCTTTAATCTGGATATTCATAGAGATAATCACTTTCTGTTTCTCAAATACAAAAAACTCAATAACCTTTTGCATTATCATTATACCCCATGAAAATTCCTGGCAAGCCCTTAGCATCCATTTTCCATCTATCTTGTGAAGTATCTACAATGAAACACTTGCTGCCTAAGATTTTAAAGTGAATAACATCAGATTTCTCTCCTGTCGAAAGCTCATAAGGTGTAGTGCTAAGAGATTTAGAAGCAATTCTATTCTTAATATAAACAGCACAGTTAAGTGCTTCAGCCCATAATTTTAAAACTGGCCCTTTATCTGCAAGCATGGACCGAGCACTCTCCATCACTGTCCTATTTAATTTCTCACAAGCACCATTTTGTTCCGGTGTATATGGAACTGTAAAATTGTGAGTGATACCTCTCTTAAGGAGAAATTATTCGAATTCTTTCGATGTGTATTCTCCTTCGTTGTCCCATCTTAGCGCCAATATTGGAACATCTTGAAGCTTTTCCGCCCACGCTTTGTAGTGTTTGAAGTGAGTAAACACTTCACTTTTATGTTGCATGAAGTAAACTTTGGTGTACCTCGAGTAGTCATCTGTAAATGTGACCATATAGTGGACCTATCCAGCCGAAGACACTTGTGAAGGACCGAGAACATCAGAATGGATGAGCTGCTGAACTTTTTCCGATCTATGGTCTGTTTCCTGTGGAAATGGCAATTTGTGGATCTTGCCAAGTGAACAACGATCACATATTTTTATAGGATGAGATGTGAGAGAAACTCCATCAACTTTTTCCGAATTCACCATTTTCTTTAGACTATCATAATTCATGTGTCCTAATCTCTTATGCCACAACTCATTCTCATATTCGACACTGGAGTAGAAAACATCATTTTCCTTATATTCAGCCATGTCCATCCGGTACATTTTGATAGCATCTCTAGTTCTTGTTACTGGGTCTTTCCCTTTTCTGCTAACAACCTGTCTCCCTCCTTTCATAACTTCTTCAAAGCATTTGCTCTCAACTCATGATGTAGAAAAAAGATTTTTCTTAAAATATGGAATATTCAAAACATTGTGAAGGGTTCTCTCTACCGACTTTCTTCCCACATCACCCATCAATGATACATCACCGTGAGCTGAGGTTTGAACCCTCATGCGGCAAGCATAGTAGATTCTCTTTGGAGATATTTGTTGCAGATTCATAAAAACCGCCTTGTTCTAACACATGTGGGCAGACGCTCCCGTGTCCATGATCCATCCTACATACTTTGGACCCTCCATGGCAGCCGCCATAGCAAATAAATCCGCCTCCTCTTGCTCATTGAAGCTGAGAGACTCATCTCCATCAGTTGCAGAATCTGAAAAAAGAGCATTTCCACGAGAAGGATTTTCAGAAAAACCTCTGTGATACTGGTTCTATTGCCAACCTGGCCTGTATAAACCTGTCTCATTAGCCTTCTTCAATTTAGGACAGTACCTTTATCCATGACCCTTCTCAAAACAATAGAAACAAGTAGTAGTAGATGGCCTATTCTGCCTCTGATTAAACTGATTCTGATTCTGGTTAAACTAATTATTTTTGTCAAAGTCTGTTGCAAAAGCTTCAACCTTTCCTTCTCCTTCAAGGAGTTTAGTATTAGACTCTTCCTCCAATATAAGATTATATGCTAATTAAAACGACAAACTAGCTTTATCATGACTCGTTAACTAAGCAGACACACCTTTCATGCTACTACGAAGTCCTCTAATAAGCAAAGCTGCCTGCTAAAACTCAGGAAATGAACCCCCAGTAGAAGAGTGTGCATCAATAAGTGCACGAAATTTGTCACAATACATAACCATAGTTCCCCCCCAGTATTCGTACCCCCAAAATATTCCAGCCACCAAGAGCTCCTATTGGACATTCGCTTTCTCAAAAGCAGATTTCAGTGATGTCCAAATCTCTTTCCCCTTCTTCATTTTCAAGCGAGACATGACCAGATTTTCTGAAATGCAAATAATTAGATTGTTCTTTGCCATTGAATTCTTTTTCGCCCAACTTGGATCTGTTTCATCAAGGGAGCCATCAAGACCCCCAATAAGTCAGCAATTTCAAACGACGATTCAACCATCGCCGCCCAGTACGCATACTTTTGGCCATTGAAGATAGGAATTCTTGACGAAAGGCCCACAACGTGTTGTTCTACAACCACTGTTACAGGGGGAGAACCAGCAGTAGAAGTGGAAATAGACATGAAAAACAACAGAAACTCTCAAAGTACCTACTCAACACCGGACTTAGAACTGACACAAAATATGACTCACAAATCCAATATGCTTCAAATTTGCCACAGTGATTATTAATATAGTAAACAGACAATTCCCAAAATTGCGGCCTAAATGATCTAGTAAACCATAAGATATGATGTCTGGAAGTTTCCTAAAAACTGCCCTTAGAAAATCATATTCCCAAAACTGGATACTACAAAATTGGCTAAGTCCTAAGTTATATACTCACAGTGTGTATCTTCTGATCTACACTAATTTGGGTAATCGTTACTATGGTTATTATCCTGGCTAACGACAAATCATCCTACCTGTACGTCACTGTACCTCAAAACCCTAATTATTAATTTCTAAAAACCTGATTAATGGAACACTATTTTTTATCACACTAAACTACAAATTAATGTTATTCAGATATTTACAGACATTGAACCGTACACAAAATGTTCGAAATGCTGAGTCAGCGGTAGCTGCTAAAGTCTAGCCGAATGTGGTCGTGTAGTACGAAGCACCTGAGTGCTTTGTCACTTGTGGTCCCACGCGAATCACGCTTGTGGTCCCTCATGAATCACGCTTGTGGTCCTAGATGAATCGCGTCCGTTGGAAAAAATTGATCGACGATGGTACCGTCGAACTGTACCATATGTTTTCGGAATACCCGGGACAGATCCCGTCCGTACGATCATGTGAATCACATCGTCAACCTTTTGACACGTATGGCTGACTCTCAGCGCTACTCCGAAAAACCCTCATACGTTCTTTCGCCGACACGTGTCCTTGCAAAAGTACGATACACTCTACTGTACTTTTTGCTAATGTAACACTAATTAAGGTAAGTATTACAGTGGACTACTAGAAAAAAAAATATCCTAAGTTATTTTAACCATATCTACTGAAATAAAAATTTCTAAATTACAACACTCCCCTAAATCTTTAGGCTCAATTACCCACTAAATCCAATAGCATCTCTGCAAAACTGTAACTTAGGAGCAGGAAGGGCTTTTGTTAACATAACAGCCACCATCTTCTCGTCAGGTAAATTACACAATTTAACGACTTTTGCATGTACTTTTTCTCTAACAAAGTGAAGTCTAACATCCATGTGTTTGCTCTTAAAGTGATGGTTGGGGTTAGAGGCAATTGCAATGGGTGCGTGGTTGTCACACTAAATAGCTTGAGGACCAGTTTGCATATACCCAAGTTTTTTGTAAAATGGACTTGACCCATAGGAGCTCCTTGAGGGCGGAAGTTGTTGCCATATATCGTGACTCCATTCTGGATTGAGCTGTAACCTTTTGTAATTTGGTACTCCAGAAGCATGTTCCATATCGAATCTTCAAAAGATTTTCGGCTTGGCATGTCTCCATAGCTAGCATCGCTCCATGTCTATATTTTTACCACTCCTCCTCCGAGTACAAGCTTGAGATTTCGAGTACCTGCAAGATATCTCAACACCCTTTTTGCGGCTTCCGAATCTGTCTTTTTAGGCTTCTGCAGACTTCTACTCAGGACTCCTATAGCTGCTGCAATGTCGGGTCTCGTACAGTTCATAAAATATATAAGACTTCCAACTACCTCCCTATATGGCTTTGCCATGTACAGTTCACAAAGTATATTAGACTTCCTATAACCTGCCTGTAGGGAATACACCATAAACTCTCTCTTTTGGACTAATTTGATCATCTAAAATAATCAATCCTCCTTCTACACTTCCATCACTTACTTTCTTCAAGTCCATGGGAGTGGTACAACTTTTTGCTGTTTCCATCAGGAATTTCTCAAGCATGTTACCTATTGCTTCTTTGTGAGTAAGTCTAATGATCCTTTCCCCCCTATCTCTCTCCATTTGAATTTCTAGAATATATCTTACCTCCCCTAAATCCTTCATGTCAAATTTACTTCTAAGATCTTTCTTTAACTTATTGATCTTTTCCAAAGACTTACTTAACACCAACAGATCATCCACATAAATTGCAATAAAAATCACACCATTCTCATCTTCAAACATATAGATAGAGTGGTCAGAGCTGATCCCGATATATCCCAGACCTGTGAGAAACTCATCTAGTTTCTTATTCCATTCTTGAGGAGCCTGCTTTAGTCCATATAAAGACTTTATGAGCCTGAAGACCTTGCACTCATCTCCTTCCTCCACGAACCCCTCTAGTTGCCGTATGAAAATTTCTCCCTCTAACACACCATTGAGATAGGCGGTCTTAATATCCATTTGGTGTATTTCCATGTCTTCCGCTCCCGTAAAACTAAGGAGAATCCTTACGGAAGGGAACCGAACAAATGGGGCAAAAGTCTCCTCATAATCAATCCCCTCGTTTTGGGTGAAACACTTTCTACCAACCGAGCCTTATATCTCTCATTGGTATTATCTAGGTTTAGTTTTAATTTAAACACCCATTTACAACTAATTGGTTTTTTGTCCGGAGGACTGTTTGCTAGTTCCCAAGTATTTGCTTCCTTGATGGAGACCATCTCATCATTTATGGCTCTAATCCATCAGTCTTTCTCCAGACTGTTTACTGCCTCCAAGTATGATTGAGGCTCATCTGGATGAGATAGCTTAGTTACCTTATGAGCGGCCTATTTTTCCTGTATCCTTTTGTTGCTCCTTCTCCCTCCCTCAAACTCCGAAGCTCGAATGGAGGGAAGTCTTGGATTTCTCCTTATTGTCTCATTGACTCCCTATCCATGGAAGCCGGTTCCGGTTCCTCCTCTTTTGTTTCCTTGAAGTCCATAAGAATAGTGAGGTTTCAAGTGAGTCTCTTGTATCTTAGATCTCCCCTGAAGCTGCAATCACTGTTTCACTCATGTCCCTTTCATGAACGACCGAGTTCTCCTCACTTTCGGACTCAAATCTGATCCTTATCTTCTTGGTATATTTGAAGGGGTCAAATGGCTTCCCTTCATCCATGTCAACTAGGTGTTAGACCAGAATGATATCTTTCTTTGCTAAATCATACTCTATATCCCTTAACATCCTCATCATATCCTACAAAGTATCCACGTTTTCCTTTAGCATCTAGTTTCCAGTTTTTCGTATCTGTGTCAAGACTGTAAACTTTGCTACCGAATAATTTAAGGTGAGAGATATCTGGTTTCCTTCCAACCCATCTCTCATAAGGTGCCATTCTTTTTATGGCTGAGGTAAAGACTTCATTCTTAATGTAGTTGGCATAGTTCTTGGCTTCTGCCCAAAATCTCTTTCTTATTTTCTTGTCGGCCAACATATTGCATACAGTATCTCTTAGTGTTCGGTTCAACCTCTCAGCTGCCCCATTTTGATCCATGTTATATGGTACAGTTTTTTGGTGCTGAACTCCCTCATCTCTCAAATATTTCTCAAACTGGTTAGAGGTATATTCTCCCCCATTATCACTCTTTTTTCTGTTAATGGCGGTTCCATTCAACTTCTCACTCCAGGCTTTATATTCTTTGAAGTAAGTTGGTGTTTCAGACTTTGTTTTTAGGAAGTAGACTGTAGAGTAAATAGACCATTCATCGGTTATTGTCAACATAAACCTTTTTCCTCGAAGCGAAGGTACTTTTGCAGGTCCCTTGATATCTGTGTGGACTAAATCTAATACTTTCTCACCTCTATATGTGGCGGCTTTGGGAAAGGGAAGTCTGTGAGCCTTACCTTGAGCACAACCACTACAATCATCCATCATTTCATTATCCCCAAACTTAATGCCATCTACTACCCCAAGCTTTTTCATTTCCCTTAACCTATCAAAATGCACATGCCCCAATCGCTTATGCCACATCATCACCTTAGGAACACCAACATAGTAAGCATTCTTCTTTTCATTACTCAAGTTAAGCGTAAACATTCCTTGGCTACCGTTATCTGCTGTGAAGTAAACTTCATCCCAATACTTAGCTGTAAAGACTCCCTTTCCAGTGAAAGTATCAAACTCTTTGTCATCTAACACAAACGTAGAGATAAGATTTTTACTCAGCTGAGGAATGTAGAGTATATTTGAGAAAGTGAGTATAGATATCTTACCCTCCACTAAGACTTTCACATCTACCGACCCCACTAGATCTGTAGTAACCACTCCCATCCCCATACTCTATCTCTATATTAGGGATTTTTCTTATCTTTGTAAAGAGGTGCTTATCACGACACATATGCATGGATTCACATGAGTCGATTATCCATCCTTCTTGTGGAGCTTCCCGAATTGCTCGGAGAGCACACTTCTGTTTGCGAGGGATCTCCTTCTCCTCTAGACTCTGGTCAAGAAGAAGCTCCCCATCCTTCTCCTCAGAGGACTCTTCCTCGGTCTCTCCTTTCACTTTTGTGACCATAAGTGCCTTCTTCTTCCCTCTAGAAGAACCCCCTCCACGGTTCTTTTGAAGCCTCAGCTCCGACACCTTGACAATAACCGCTATAAAGTGTCCTGGCTTGGGCAACAAAGTATAGGCAACCTATATCACGAACCTATCACACGATTGTAGAGTAGAGAAAGGTACTACGGCTGATGTACTTTCCGTATGGCATATGTACGCGAAAGCCATTAGATGGACTCGTGTCTTCGTCTCACTCGTACTTATGCTCCTCGGGATTCCTGCCTCTCAATGTTATCCCACCACATGGCGCCAGGTCACATCACGCCCAAAAACCGCCAAAGCGGCCATGCCGGGATCTCGACAATGACAAGCGTCGCCGGATCAAATCCGGCTTTCAATATTAGCCGTTGAAACGAATGTCCGGTTCATTTGTTTCAAGTGTGACATGTTGTACCGTATATTTAAGTAATCTCTATGCATTCTATCCGTAATTCTGTTAATCGTACTAGATCCTCTAAACAACGTTTAAATAAATATCACACCTCATGTACTGTTACAAACTTCTACGACAGACTGGTAAGAGCTGACGGCTACGCCTCGTTTTGCCAGTCGGAGGTTCGAGTCCTGCCAGACTCAACCTTTTGTTGAGAGTGACTTATGTCACTCTTTAGTACTGCCTGTGGAGCTAAGGCAGCCATGGCTTAACCTCCCTCTCTATCTTTTAGTAACTAGAACAAGTATGGTGGCTAGAGAGGGGAGGCGAAGGCATGCTGTCCTTTTTTTTTTTCCTATTTTATTGATCTATTTAGACCTAGAAAATACCCTATAAATCTAGTATTTTCAACACCTATTGCATCTCAAAGTGTTTGGTAGCAGAGCTTATGCTTTCAACCACAACAATTGAGAAGGGAAGCTAACACCTAAAGCAATTCATTGGATATTCAAAATTAACTACACTACAGTAGTGTTGTGTATCGGTAAAAAAAAAATCCGCGATAAAACCGATACTGATATTTACTGGTTATCGAACAGTGATGTGTCCCAATAAATCGCTCCGAGAACAACAAATTTTCCGTATCGGAAATAAGTGGAAAAAAAGATAGAGCGCTATATATTAGTACTATGTATTACATTGTATTTTATTTTCAATGTATATAGCATGGCATGCCAGCGTAACCAATTTGTAAATAAGGTTAAAAGCAACCTTTTAAAAATGTGAACTTCAATCAGTCTTTTACTTGTATTAAATTGGTTATTTGCATTTTCTCTAAATGGTCGCAACTACAATTTCTCATAGCATGTTTGATGAGCCAGTTGTATACTGTGTTTTCTTTGGGTTCGAAGGAGCTTTTAGATCGTCGACTGTGCATTGCTAGTGTTGATTAGAATACTAAAATAACCAATATACCTTCGGTGTAATCAATGCGCTAATATGGTATGAAAATAGTACGCAATTAACATGGCATTGAGTTAAAATATGTAGGCAACCTTTCATTTTACGCTCTCTTTGTAGGATTAATGGTGGTATTTCACGAACATATGTTAAATTACTAATATTTTTCATAACTATGATTTAAAATCTATGATAATACAAGTTTGTGCAGCTTTCGGTTATAATTTTGAAACATAAAATCCTAATAAAAAACAAAAAAATCAATGCCCACAATGGTAAATAGATTGTTAATGATAAGTGTTCTTACAATTTCATAGTTAAATTTCATTATAACAATAAATGGTATCATGTTGGCCTATGATACGAAATATAATAAACAACCTTTAATTATAAAATAGCTTGTATTTACATCTTATGCTTAGGGTTATTTGTATTATATGATTCGTTATATTTTCATAGTTACGAGTAGTCTTCAATTATATGAGTTTGTGTAGTCATATTGTACAATAATAAAAGGTATATAACAATATATGAAGTTATTATCTGCGGTATTTGTGATGCATGCAATTAGTTATACAATGAGGTGGTTAAAGAAGAAATGTAATATGCCTGATAAAAATGAACACTCGATAGTTCTAGATGTGTCGAACCATTATTTTTTCATAGAATATGTCATCAATACTACCCCAATTATCCATTATTGAAATAATGGTCGGTATAACTTGGTAAACATTTTTCACCGCCAAAGAACCGTAATTTTATGCGCTTTGTTAAGAGTTGGTATTCGCGTTGAATGGATGGTTATTGCAAAAGCATACAATAGAACGTTTGATAATAAATATTACAATCGTACTGCTATTGTTTACTGTTTTTTGTAACTCGTTAAGTCAAGAACAAACTAGAAATTACCATAACGTGAGTGTGCCTTTTCGAATGTCAACCGTGGCGTTTGCAACCTATATTGTTGATTATATGAAGGGTTTATAATGTATGTGTTATATTCAATAATTAATTCATACGTTACTATTATTTCGACTGCCATAGCACGATAAGCGATCGTAGGCGTAAAGAACCATAAATTGCATATACTAAGTCGAGAGATGGTGTTTTTTTTTGGATATCGACGGTTATTGCAACTGTGTTTAAATAAAATATAGTAGCTTTAATACGGAAATGAAGTTTTACTATAACTCTATAAACCATTAGTGAGCTGAAAAATTCAGAAACTCTATACGTTATGTTTGGGGTTAATCATGCATTTTTAGTTATAGGAAAATTTCATCATAACATATATCAAACTAAGCAGTATAAATATATGTCACTATTTTATTGGCCGCTATACCTCTATTAAGTACCATCGGTGTGTAAAAACCATAATTTTCCTTGATTTATTGGATATCTATAATGGCGTTTGAGATACATTTGTGTGTTTGCACCATTGTTTTTTATAGCATATTCTAAGTTCCTAAGGTACCACACTGGGGATTAGAAAAGACATATTGGGCATAAATGAGTGCACACTACAACGGGGTGATCATAACATGTTGGGTGTAAATAATAGAAACATATTTCACTACACTAGTGGTAATCAAACGTATTTGTAAAATTTTTTGTATCCATAAATACTATGTTTATTTGTTTATAAATAAGTTGTCAATAACATTTGATACAGATGTAGTGTATAACGATCGTATATAGAAGTAGACTTATTTGGTTGTTGTTTTTGTATGGAATAAAACATCGTTTTGAACACCCAAAAACAAAATTTGTACATTGTTAAGACAATGCTAACGAGATAAAAGAGTTAAATCCAAAATTATAATAAAACCCCAATCCAACTACATAATTAAAAAAACTAAAGGTATATCACTATTTAAAACATTGTAATTTCCAAGTTAACCCGTGATTGCAAACAACTCTTCTAATTTTTGAAACTTTAACAACTTTCGTTGAACTTCTCTCTCACAAACTCCCTCTTTCAAAACCGATTGAGAAGAAACAGATAAAGCCTCTTTTAGTTCCGCCATGCTCCCACTAAATAGTTCAATCTTAAATTTCCTCTAGAAATTGTATAGCTTTTGTTGCAACCTACTTTGGAACTTTTATTAACATTTCAATACAAACCATAATCTAATAATACACATCGACTCCATATTGATTTTCTTTCCCTCTAAGCATAAACTATATATTGAGATGCCTTTTTTTGTATTGTTTTTTTTGTATGATCCAACAATGACGTCATTAGAGATTGCCCATTCTAACCATAATGGTACTCGTTAAACATAACATCGACATTCATACTACAATAATGCGATGTGTCCAAATGTTCTCCAATTGGCCAAGTCAATATCAAATGCACCAAGGTCGAGATAAGCTGAAAATTTATCATTTGTTTGGCTTGTTTGCGAAATGTGCAATGGATTCCGAAAAAAAAGTGTGTCCGACGCAATCTTTGTGATAAACTTGTTGGAGGGACATCAATAAAAGAAAGTCGTGGGAAATAAGGTGGAGGATGAAAAGTGGAGGGGGAGAGGAAACGATACATGTAGGATGTTGGAAAAAAAAATGTGGAATGAAGAAAAGAGAGAGAGAGACATCAGTAGACGTCGGGCGTGGAGAAGAAAAAGACGTGGAATGAATAGGGAAAAGAAACACATTGGTAAAAATAAAATGTTGAAAGTAACATGCTTTCAGTTATGCGTTTTATATTTTAACATAATAGTAAGCCATGTATAGAAGTGACGGGCGGGAAAAAATAGAAAATAGGCCCGACAACTTTCGTAAACTATACTTTGAATAATCATAATCCGGTGTTGGATGAACCATGGTTGGATAACGTACTCATTCAACAAACCTCCAGAGATGATTTTGTCTTGGCGCATCGAAATCAGGTAAGTTAGTCATTGGTTTTCAATTAAGAGAGAAAGAGAGAAAAAATAAAAGAAAGGGGAAAGATTTGTGCGTGAAAAAAAGTTGGCATTGTGTCATGTATGCGATTTAATATTGTTTTAATCATTTATGTTGTGTTTTTTCTATTTCATTATGTTTGTTTTGCTTATATTTATGCATTACATGCGAATAAACGAAATTTTATCGTATACGAACTTGATAAACTATATATATATATATATATATATATTTTTTCGTCATTGGGTTTTATCATCAACTTTGAAAATTTGCGTTTCTTTTAAAACACAGTGTACCATTGTACCATTGTACCATTTTGCAGATACCGCGGGAAGATATAAAAAATGGTCCCCAAACTCAATCAATTATGAATTGTTAGACAAACATGTATTAGATATATATGTGAGTACCTTGATCGACAATCTGGAGTGGCAAGCGATGGATACAACGGCAAACAACCCAAAGACATGAGTCGAAATGGCTTGAAGCATGTACCACCTTAGCAAAGGCTCACGAAAATATGATAACTCACTCTGTAACAATTTTCACCCATTTTGCAACACTATTTGTTCTAACAGCTGCAAAATGAATTAGTAGGGTTATAGAGCGAGCTAGCATCATCTCGTGAGTTTTTTCCAAGCTAGTACAAATTTCAAGCCACTTCGAACTCATGCGTTTGAATTGTTTTCCGTTGTACGTATCGCTTATCGCTCCACATTGTAGATCGGCGTAGTCATGCTTACATCTAACACCTATTTGTTTAAAGATTTTTTTCACGATCGATTCGGTTTCGAGACCATTTTTATTATCTTTTTTGTGGAATCTTTAAAATGGTATGTTATGGAAAAACGCAAATGCTTACAAGGTTGTTAATAAAAACCCAACGATTGAAAGAAAAAAAAACATTTTATATCAAGTTTATATACAACAATTTTATTTTTATTCACATGTAAATCATAAACATAAGTAAAACAAAATTAAAGAAATAAAAAAGGCAAAACATAAATAACGTAAACAATATTAAATCAAGACACAATGTTCAATTCTCTTCACGCACCTATCTTTCACCTATTTTTTGATTTGTTTTTCCTCTCCCTCCATCAATTTTTTTCACTCTTATCGTTTTTACTTTCATTACTTTTTTTTCTCTATATTATTTTGATATCGTAATGAAGACCAATAAATAACTTTCTTAATTTTGATGCACCAAGACAAAATCATCCACTTAAATTTTTGAATAATTACGATGTCCAACCGCGATTTATCCGAATTATATTACAAATGAATTATGAATTATGGTGGAACACGATCTTCCAAACTCCTCCTTTCTATTTTTTTATGTAACTTGGAAATTGTGTCTGGCTCATTCTTTTTTTTATTTCCCTGTCACCCACCACTTCTGTACATGGTTTAATACTATGTTAAATTATAAAACACATTCTTGAAACATACTATTTTTATTTTACCGCAAAAATCAACGAGAAAACATTAATTCCTTTTCTCCAATTTCTTTTCGTGATTGCAGAAAAAGAGCCAAGCTCGGGCCTACACTCAAGCACACTGCTCATATAGAATATTGAATCGCCATTAGAAAGTATCCACCGTTCTTTCCTATCCCTATCTTTTTCTTCATTAGCTTTGTTTACAAAAAATGGTTTTTCTATGTCTTATACCCTTGGGAACTGCAATAACAACTACCAATGTTTTCGCCATTATCATCATTGGTTCTTTGGGTCTATAGATGTTAAATTGTCTTGTTCCGGTCGTTGGAGAATTGTCCACTTGGATTCCACACGTGTATCGCGCTCTAGGGTGGTTTGGTACTGCGCCGCTTATAACCGTGTAAATATGATATTAGGCGTTTGCGTACACATCGTACGGGTAGCTCAGTTGGTAGAAATACACCGTGAATCGCTATTAGAGTTACTTGTGGATCTGACGGTTGCGATTGAAAGGTAAGATTCTCAGCTTCCGATTGGCGATCTCTAAGTTGAAAATCAGACAAGAGTGTACAGAGAAAATATGTTTTAAGTGGCGAAAAAAATATTAAAACTAATAGCTAGTGTTGTGTATCGGTAAAAAATTTATCGCGATAACACCGATACCGATAGTTATCGGTTATCGAACGGTCAGAGGTCCCGATATATCGGTCTGAGACCAACAAATTCCATATCGGCGATAACTTAAAAAATTATAGTATGCATACAATAGTACTTTATAACATACAGTATTAAATTATTTACTTTATATAACGTGGCATGCCACGTATAATAATCTGTTCCATCTCTGTTTAACTGCGATTTATCACGGACAGCGCAGCACATAAACGTTGGCTGGTTAACTGAACAGGAATTTTACGGGAACTTACGGAATTGTATCGACAAACTGGTGAACATGGAACGGTAAAAGTACAATGAACGCAAAATAACATTCTGCCCGCCGCCGAAATCGAACGGACAAATTGGAATGAGAAAATACGAGCGGACGGCCAGCGTGAGCGCCGACATCCCGGAATGGCTCTTTTGGCAGCTTATGCCAAAATGCCAACAGATTGACACGTGGCAGGTCCCAAGTGGATCCCAAGGAAGAAAGGGACAAAGCCATGGCGTCGGATGTGAATGGTACATCGTTTTTACTAGACCCGTACCAAAACCGTACATATTTCATGGCGGCCTCGTACTTTTTGTGTAACTGTACTTTTTGTGTAATTTTTGTGCGATCTGATTGGTACACCTCATTAGATAGGGGTTGTTAGAAGGGCGCGCCTGGGGGAATAAAACGTACAGTTGAGTGTACTAGCCGTACATATATCTGTACGGTCCGTACAGTTATCGCCGATAGTTATCGATATCGGTGTTATCGCCGATAAAACCGATAGCGATATATCGTACCAATATATCGATTATCGGGTACCCGAAAAAAGGTCCATATTGGTTATCGGCAAATCCTTACCGATACACAACACTAGCTATTAGAGTTAAGGATTAAATAACGTAAAAATAAAAATAGCGTTATTGATTATAATTTTAGTTTCTGAGACGTGGCAGATTATGGTCCACTTACTAAAAAAGCGTTATTAATTCTATTTCAGGTTTTTGGGTCAAAATTTAGGGGCAACGAATTAGCGTTATATACTCTAATAGCGATTGGCGGTGTACACCGTGAATCGTTATTAGGGTGGCGTTCCATCAAGAAATATGTAAACGTACGGCCAACATTACAAAATGCTACATTTTGATTAGTGTACTATCGCGCAGAGTCTGCAATCCACGTGTTACAAAAAAGAGTGGTACCACGTAAGATAAGATCGTATTTGAAAATCGTCAAATATTTTTTACACCGACCAGCTTCAACTCGAAATCGTCATTCGCATACCATGTACGTGCGGAACATGGCAACTACAGTACCACACAAACTTTGTACTCTTTGCAAATGCTTGTCAGACGCCAACTCATTATTTTTTGGGTTTCTGCTTTTTCGCGTGACGAATGAGCGCTTCCGCAAATAGTGTGAAGAATGGGCGGTAACAAAAATAATGCAACGAAAGCTCGTTACGAGATCACTTCCGAGATTTCCGTTGAATTTTTTAATGCATATATCATGTGCGAAATTTTTCGATTTTCGTTGGTTGCCGTTCTGACACGTACATTCATTATCCAACGTGTCGCGGCTCAATTTTTTATGTAAATGGTGATGTACCTCCTCGAGGTAGGAGGTACATCACCATTTACAGAATCATTGGAAGTGAATGCTTCGCGAAAAAATATCCAACGGTCGTTCTTTCCTCCCAGACCTTTGGAGAATATTGGCAAGATTCTTTGTAATGTTGTTCGCATATTAAAACAAAATAACAGGTACGGCGTGGTACGGAGAGGCCCCGATTTCTGTAAAGAACCTCACTTTTCGTCTGATGGAACGCCACCCTTAGACTAAAGAAATTATTAGTATCAATAATAAATTAGTGTCATTGATGCTTATTTGTGTATCAATACCATCGTCAAAAAAATGTTTAATTGTCATTTCTCCTTAACGCTGATTTAGGTGTACAGGATCCGCCGTCATGACATAAACGTTAAAATAGGTAGAATTACAAAATCTGACAATCCGTACCACGTCTCGTCCTTCCATTGAAATAAACCCACCATTCTAATTTAGGTTTGCGGATGAACAATCATTACGTCGTTCATACCATAGTTGTTCACGGCGATTAGTGCGAACGTACCGTACGTGACGAATTATACGTAACAAACGCATTGAACCTTTTGATCAAATCGCAAAAAATCGTTAATGAATTTCCTTCCGTACTATTGCGTACATAAAAAAACAAAAAACTATTACATATAACGCAGTTTGCAAGTTTTTCCCGTTAAACGAGCGGTAATAAAATAAGCTCTTTAAACTTTTATGACAAGATTCGTTTGAACTCAACGACTTTACCAAATGGTAGTCCTGTCATCCTCCTTTAAAGTTTGCTTCGCTGATAACGTACCCGGGTTCGAATGCTACGAAGATAACACTTTTAGTAATTTTGTCTCTGTTCCATGGCGCCTTCTTTCAAAAAAAATTGAAGAAGACGCCCGTACAAATTTCAAACTGAACGCGCGAAATTATTCTGACGTTCAACGTTTCTTTTCGAAAATGTCCGTACATTTTCGATTATATTGCAATTCTGTGTCCTCCAATGGACTACAGAATACAGGAAGCCTCTAGATGCAAAGTTGCCGGATTTTCGTTTAAAAGTGACGGCACAAAAGGTAAGAAGGTAAGCTTCTTCACTTTCAACCGCAATAGTTGAATGAAAACTCAAAATTTGTGCACAGATAAATCCGAGTTTGGGAGGCAAAAAAAACATTAACTCTAAAATTAATACAACTCTAATACTGATTGTTGTAATCCATACCTGTAAGCATAAGTGTGTTGTCCATCCCACAAATTACACGAACCACTTTTTTCCCATTTAACGTTTCCACCTTCTTTGGTTCCCAAACCAGAGGAATATCCTTTTCTTCCTCCATCATTCGACTCACAAACTCCTCTGCCTCAGCTTTCCTCTCCTCTAAAGTCCTCTTCTCTAATCCTAAAACATCACCTCCTCCTCCTCCTCCTTCCTCTCTTAAATCCACCAACTTTGGAACTTCATATCCCAACCTCCCACCCGGAGAGTAACCCCAAGAGTAAACCTCTCCTTCAGCGGTACAGGCCACAGTATGGCCCCACCCAAGAGAGACCTGAGAGGGGAGGAGGGCTTTATGAGCTCAAGGGTAAGGCGAAAAAAACGTTCACACGTAAGGACAAAAACCCTCCACATCATAAATGTGGATATGGTTCAGAACCCGTTCATAAAAGGTCTAAAAACGCCCAAAGACGTTCATCAAATGTTCATAGAGCATCCAAAAAACGTTCAAAAAAACGTTCAAAAAACGTTCAGAAGACATTCAAAAAACGTTTAAAATCGCTCAGGACCTGTTTGTACCATCGTGGCTCATTCCTAATGCTGCAGTCAAAAATTCGAGGGAAAAAAAAAACCACCGACAAGGAAGCAAAAATCAGCCAAAAAAAGAAGCAAAATAGATGTGAACATCAGTTAAAAAAAAAGAGGAAAAAAAATACCATAACAGTCTGTACATCAATAAAAAGTTACGCTTATATGTTAAAATCAGTAAACAATTGCTGCCACATAAGATTCATATATTGAAATGTGGATGGGCACTGTGTTAAGTTCCTCAAGATCCGAGTTTGCCAAAGTGTTCTTTTAGACAAGTATGGAACGATTCCTCTCTCCCCTCGTCCTCATCACCGTATGAAAAAGCAAAAAAAAAACATTTTGTTTAAGCAACTTGTGGCTAAAGGGCAAAATTTCTAGTGTGGGTTTCATAAAAGAGTTCACTCCTTGCTTACGTTGATTGTCACTGTCATTCGTCATTCATACGAGCCTCTAGAAGCATTCTCTTCTAAACCCTAAGAGTTAAAAAACTAAACCATCAACAACAATAGTACCTCATTTTGGTGCCCTCCCTTTTTCTTGGGACCTTTGACCATAAAGTAGCATTAATAAAACTAACTGCTTAAGCGGCCTAAAATGACCATGTCATCCGTACGTACGCAAATTATAACTAGTGAATTTTAGTTTGGGGAGAGTTTGAGTGTCAAAATTAATATATAAAGTGGTCGAAACCTCATTTCCATTATCATTTTTTCCCATAACTTGATTTCCATTTTAGTTACTGATTGGTTTGAGCTAATAATTAGTTACTACGATTGTCATGAATGCAACGTGTGAGAAGATTGAATGATTTTTGTGCAATTGATTGTTTGTAAACAATATATTGAAAAAGCATTGGGATCACAATAATGTGATGAAAAAAGTGTTCACTACATAATAACTCAAACGAGTTCAAAAGACGAAAAAAGTTTTAACTCCAAGGTATAATGTTCCTTCTTCTTTTACTTCGACATGAAAAGAATAAAAGCAACATCTCCAAATGAATCTTTCTAGCGAATCCTAAAAAAAAGCGAACCCTAAAAGCAAGCAAACCCTAAAAAGAAAAAAAAAAAAATTTTTAACTTAACCTGCTTCACTCGTTTGCACGCCAGAGCTCCTTCAACTTTCCGAGGCATTTTTGACACCGTCTCTCCCTCTCCAAGCCCCAACTGCCCTCTCTTGGAGGTCCCCCATAGCCACAGAGATCCATCCTCCGCGACAGCTCCACTGACCACTCCTGACCCTGTGACAGATGTCACTCTCATCTCCTCCATTCCTTGAACCATTTCTGGCTCTCCCCAAGCTCCCATAGACCAAGAAGAAGAAGAAGATCCTTTTCGAATTCCAAGCTGTCCCTCAGTATTTCTTCCCCAAGAAAAAACTTGACCTTCTTTTGTGACCGCGAGAGAATGATAATGGCCGGCTCCGAGGGAAGAAACAGAAGAAGGCAGCCCTAGGATTTCCTCTGGTTCATATGAATCTCGGAAGGGAGGAGTTCCATGGCCCAAAGCTCCCTGCGAGCCATCGCCGAAGCTTAAAACACGAGTGGTTGTCTTTGAGTGAGAGTTTCGGTCGAAAGAATGGACAAAAGGGAGAGAAATCCGTGAATGCCGGAGTGCCGCACGTGTGGCGTCAGAGAGGCAGCGCCTTGCAGGCACCTGGCAGCCTTGCATGGAAAAGGACGGAAAGAGAGGAGAGAGAAGAAAACAAATGGGTGAAGGATGAGGGAAGATGGTACAGTATTGGCAAAAAGTGGTGAAGCTCAAAGTATCAAAGATTCAAAGAAGACAATTTCTTCATTAAGATAGTATCCCATGCATAATGATCTCATTTTTGCTTTTTTAAGTTTTGTCGTAAATGGTTAGAGTGCCGTACGTTTTTGCCGTACGTTCGTGCCAACGGAATAATCGAAGAGAATAATCTTTTAGTGACGCAAAAGTTTGCCACGTTTCCCCTGTGATGACTGACGCTTAGTTTCTTGTTTCATCTTAATCAAACGTGCTCGCACTAAATAAAATGTCATTTTAGGGCGCACTGTAGAACAGTTTTTTAAACTGTGTAACTGTGGAACTGCGAATCAGGGTTTG
The DNA here is from genome assembly GCA_037447655.1 of Zygnema cylindricum. NCBI lineage: Eukaryota > Viridiplantae > Streptophyta > Zygnematophyceae > Zygnematales > Zygnemataceae > Zygnema > Zygnema cylindricum. The sequence continues at coordinate 3,372 of JBBHKE010002973.1, read as the reverse complement.
TCTGTTAGTTGAAGGCACCGATTGGCTAGCCTAGTGTGCGTTAAACTAAAGTACTGTACTAAACATCGCACTGTTAGAATTAGATGCACACTTTTTAGTGTTTATTGCACTATCTGTACTTTACATGTATTGCTTTCGCACTTTATAGCTATTGGAAAGAAAGTTAAGGCCAGGTTAAAGGTAAACCTTCGGAAATCATATATGGTTCATTTTTTTCGTTCCTTTCCGGTTTTGCTTCATCTTGCTGACCAGCCATGGCTTGGCGCTCCATTTTGCGCTTCACGCCTTCAATTGTTGCCAGAAGATGGCCATTAGCAGAATGCTGCCAAGAAGAAAGACACTGGCTGAAGACAAACAGAAAATTTCTGGCATTGAAGTCTTTTACAAGTCAAATCTCGAGTGTAAGTGAAGGCAATGGTTTGCAAGAGTTGAGACCACAGCAGCAGAAGAAGGAGGATGGGAGAAAGAGGTGGGCAAGGAAAACTGCCATTGCTGTTCTTCCTGCAGAGACACTTGTTGATGGAAATGTTGGAAATCTTGAAAAAGTGGACGGAGGAGGAGGAGGAGCTCTAACTTGGCCAAGCCGTACACATCTTTGCGGAAATTTGAGAGAATCTGATGTTGGTGAGAAAGTACATTTATGTGGATGGGTTTCCTCACAAAGAAGCCATGGAGGAATAGCATTTGTAAACCTGAGAGATCACTCCGGCATTATACAGGTGCCTCTTACTTGCTACTTTGAGCTAACAAATAAAATTTACTGGAGCATTCAAATAGTTTAATTAGTATTTTATGTTTTGTATATCAACATTGGTGAACATTTTGGAGTGTACAGGTGCTTTCTACTTGCTATTTGGGCAAAATAAACAACAAAATACTTGACATTTAAATAATTTAGATAGGAACAGCGATGAATAATTTATAAAATAGTTGTTGCTGCTAACGATAGTGAGTGTCTGAATTTATTTGTGCTCAAGTGTCTATACGGAAAAATAAATTGCTACTAAAATTTTATTTGATTCTCACAAAAGCTTTAAATGTCTGACTTTCTCCTATATTCTCCCTTTATACTTAAGCCTTCCAACCCTTATGTGACAACTTGTTTGTGCCGTTTTCAGTCTCATAACCGTCGTGTGGTCTAAATTGTCATTTTTGGGAAGCTCTGGTGATTAGTGGATGCTTTTTTTTGAAATGCAGATTGCCACAGACCCTCTGAATTTTCCAGAAGCTCATGAGACAGCAGAAAGTGTTCGAATGGAGTATGTGGTGGCGGTCAATGGCATTGTGAGACGCCGGCCAGCCCCTGTTTTGAATGCCAGAATGGCAACTGGAGCCATTGAGGTGCGTCCTCCACACTTCACTTTGTTCATTTGTTTGTTTGTTTATTTGCTTGTTTGTTTGTATGTTTGTTTGTTTTTTGTTTGTTAGTTTGTCAGTTTGTTTGCTTGCTTGCTTGAATGTTTGTTTGTTTGCTTGTTTATTGGTTTGTTTTTTTTGTTTTTTTTACCTCTCTGCGCTACACCTTGCATTGTTGTTAGAGTTCATGAATGTTTAGCGTTAAATTGTTTTAGTATTGGCTACACGGTGTGGCTTGTTATGGGCCACTGAACTAAATAGTAAGACTAATTTATATTTTTGGGTCAAAAAAATATGCACTCAAATTTGAGTCATTAACTCTAGTAGCTATGGGCAGTGTAGTGCATGAGTCAGTATGAATCAAAATTGGTAAAAGCCACACAAATTAGTTAAGACTCTGTTGGGCTCCACATTTGGAGTCATTGAGGTGCGTCCACACGTCATTTTTATTTTATTTTTCAACTCGCTATGCTACACCGCCCTTTGCTATTAGAGTCAATAAATTATTAGCGTTAACACTTTTGCTAAATTATGTTCGACATGTGGCTCATCATGGGCCGCTTAACTAAACAGTGTTATTTATGCTCATGTTTTATCCCGGGTAAAAAACCCTCACACGAATTAGCGTCATTAACTCTGATGTGGATTAAAAGGGTAGTGCATAAGTCATTATGAATCACAATGATTGGAAACTTACATACAAATTAATGTGGACTCAATTACCAGCTAATTCTAAGAGATTATTCCAAGCTCTTATGGGGTAGAGTGTTGAACTTGTGTTCTTTGTTCCCAAGGGTGACACCCTGTATCATAATTAGTCGTGAAAGACTGTTAGTACGATGGAAAAATGGGAATCCTAACTCATGTACATGGGGACAGTATTGATAGAGTTTATGTTTTTGTTTGAACAATACTGAAAATACTTGTGTCGATCACAGAAAATATGTGTGATTCGGACTATTTATGATACACAATGGAGTTGTTTTCCCCCAATTACAATGCTTTTAACACAGCCAAGTCTAAGTTGGATGTCATCTTTTGCTAATACACTGTCATTACAGTTTCTTTTCTTCTTTTAAACTCGCTTTGTATTATCCGTTTCCACCATCCTATCTCTTATGGTTATTGCCTTTCAGGCTAGGAGGTGTGCTATTATAATTCTCACCTTGTATTCTGTGTGCTCTGTGTAGGGAGGTTTGTACAGGTGGAGGCTGAGTCCATTGAAGTGTTAAATGTAGTTCGTAAAGCCCTTCCATTTTTGGTGACTGCTCCGGATGACAAAGAGGAGGTCATACGTGAGGAGGTGCGACTGCGGTCAGTCACTTGCTACTTTTTCTATCATTCTACTTGTATCGGTTTTTTCTTTTGCAGTAATCTACAACCACTTGCATGAGGACTTATAGCTACTTTCAGAAATTTATTAGCACTTGCAATAGTTTATTACCTCTCGCAGTAACTTATAACCGCTTGCAGTATAGTTTACAACCATTTGCAATATTTTATGACCACTTACAGTGTGGTTTATAACCACATGCGGTCATTGTTAACCACTTGCAATGTAAATTTTGTAATCACTTTCAGTGGCAATGGTTTAAGCTAGCAAATGTCAAGGATTAATATTACAACAGAATTTGGAGTGAGGAAACTAGGAGAGAGAGGGAAAATAGAAGCTATCCACCCAATAGAATAATTACAAGTTGGCTGAAGATTTCATCGAGCACTTTTTATGAAGCTAGACTTGTGTTACGTATCTATCCTTTCTCACATATATGCTATTTCACATGTTCGATTCGTGTAAGGTCGCCCTTTATTTGATCTTCGTATTTTTGGGGTCGACAAGGTGACAAATAACTAGCAATTCTAAAGCCGTTACAGTTGGGAGAATGAGGGAAAAATTAACTTGTAGTGAGATGGTTTTGCCATGGAAACCAGGTATCGTCATTTGGACCTTCGGAGGCCGCAGATGAACAAAAACCTGAGAATGAGACATCAGGTGTTAAAAGTTTTACGGCGATA
>JBBHKE010002972.1:0-54190 GCA_037447655.1 Zygnema cylindricum | reverse complement strand
GAAACATGTTAGATGAGTACGGAATGCGGGGGGCAAAAGGATGTCTAACTCCAATGTAGTTTCAGCAGAAGTTAGAGGGAGAAAAGACAGAACCAGGTGTCATTGTTAGCGAGTATTTAGAATCAGGGGAGAATGAATGATTCTGTGACACAAATACCTTACAAACAGATAGTGGGAAGCTTAATATATTTCATGAATTGTACCCGTCCTGACATTGCTACAGCACTCGGGGTACTGAGCAGGAGTCTAGAGAATCCGAGAATATCTGACTTTGATGCAACATGAAGAGTCTTAAGATATTTGGCCGGAACCAAAGACCTCAAACTCACACTAGGCGGAGGAGAAGTAAGACTGCAAACGTGGAGTGATGCAAGCTATGACGACATGCCAAGCCGGAAATCCACCACGGGATTCGATCTACAAATTGGGAACGGAACTTGCTGCTGGAGCAGCAAACTTCAAAAGGTGACAGCACAATCGACAATGGAGTCAAAATATATGGCAGCAAGCTCGGCCCCCAAAGAACTATTATGGTGAAAATCCATGTTACAAGAACTAGGATACATGCAGGTTGGTCCACAGGTGATCTGGTGTGATAACCAGGCTGCCATTGCCATTGCTTCTAACCCGAGTCATCACTTCAAAAGCAAGCACATGGATGTAAGATTACACTTTGTAAGAAGAAAAGTGTTCTCTAGAGTGATTAAATTATGTTATTTGACAGATGCAAAAATGATTGCTGATATGCTCACTTAAGCTCTTCCTGCTCCTAAGCTGAGGTATTGTAGAAACGCAGTGGGATTAAGTGAATAGTTCAATTGCTGCACAGCTATAGTGCCACGCTGCGATAAGCCCACCATTGAGATGTAGTGGGACTGGGTGACTTGCTATTTGCTATATTGCTATGGTGCTATGCTGCGCTAGTTTGTCATCGCAGTTGTGCCAGATACTGAGTCTTAAGCTTTAGGGGAGTCTTGTTTTTGGAAAGCTTTCAGTCTCAGCAAATTAGTAGGACGGCAGAAAGGTAGTAATTTGTAGAGTAAGTTTCATAACGATATGTGTCATCAATTGAGGACAACGTAGCAACTATGCATACAGAGAAGCTCTGCAACGTAGCTGCTGTGCAGACAGAGCAGCGCAGCTGCTTTGCACACAGAGCAGCGCAGCAGCGAAGCTGCGACACAGACAGGACAAACGCAGCTGCGGTTACTTTGGATATGATCCGTACAGACAACGCAGCTGCTCCTATCTTGGATATGATTCGGTATGGGACACCGCAGCTGCGTTTGATATGAATCAGGTCAACGGACCTCAACTTAGTGGGTAGCTCAGTGGTAGCATAGTGGTAGCTCAGTGGTAGCTTAGTGGTAGCTCAGTGGTAGCTTGACAGATTAGTATTAGCCTAGTAGATTGACGTACCTCTCAGGTACACTGGTATTGCCACTACAACACAAGTATAAGACTTAGAAATCAGAATACATCTTGTATCCAGACTTCCAAGTAATAAAACTGCAAACAGTTTTTGGGAAACTTCTGAGTATTATATCTTGAGTGTTGTCAGGTCAATTGTGCTGAAACTTTGGGAGTTGTCAGTGTTTATCCTACTCTATATTCTGATAGAGTTTTGTGAGGTTTGGATGCTTGTGTAAGAATTGGTGAGCACTTGAAAACAGTTGTTTGGTAGGATTCTTGATAGCTTCTGAGAGTGCATCATGTCTTCTTCTACTACTACTGATGCTCCTCCACCTGCACCGGTGGTCGTAGAACAACAGTACGTTTTTGTACGGTGTGACTATGACCATACACCACACTATTTAAAATATGACGTACTTCCGTTTTGTACGGTACTTGGAAAATAACCCTAAATGGCGTACAGAAAAAAATAGAATAAGCTACGCTATTGGAGAATAATAAAAAGAAGCGGAACGGAATTTGTGTACACTACGCTTATAGCGATTGGCGGTGTAGTAAACACTGTTCATTTCGCAAATCTTAGGGAACGCGACAAATCGTAATTTTTGGCTTATTCATACGTCGTACATTAATTAATTTTGTACTTTTTCGGTTACGGGCGGGCATTGTTAGTCGCGAGAAATTGAGTTTCGGTTAACTTTTGTTTTCGTAAACGCCGGTTGGTTAACGGTTAACGATTAACGATTTTGGAGCGTGACATAACCTGGTCGGGCGTCGGTTACTCAGATTTTGAAAAAAAACGGTCGGTTTCGGTTATGTAAAATTTTGACTTTTGTGACCTCTACTATGTAGCGCTTCGGATCGCATGCTGATACATCGGCTTGCGATGGCGCCCAAAGCTGGGGGCCAATGGGCCATCGAGCAACAATGATGCGTCACAAACATAGATGTCCCGTATGCATATTACACACGGTATAAACTAACGAATACTACGTACGGTATGCATCAAACGCTTTTGAAAAGTTAATAAAATGCGTACCTTGCTTTGTACCCGTACATTATTTTTACAATTACGTACAGTGTCCGTCTATGTTCGTACATTTTAGGGTTATTTAGGGGATTTTTAGGGTTTCCAAGGTACATTGCCGTACGTTCCTTTATATTTCAGTACGGCTGCCGTAGATATTCCGTACTATTGGGTTTTTTAGGGTCCACTTTCATACAATTTCGTACATTTCTGTTAAATTTCCGTACTTTTTAAGATTTTTAAGAATTTTCTAAGATTGCGCTTTCTGTACGTTTTTGTGCATGGCCGTACAGCGAAATTTACACGAATTTTACGAAAAATATGAAAAAGACGAATACTACGTAGTTTTCGTAAAAAAGTTGAAATCCGTACGAATTGGACATCAACGGTCACAAACGCCTGGAATCAAAATTCGCTGCCAAAATTGTACTGTACCTTGTGGAAAGATTTGCCACGTCAGCTGCATCGCACCGGACATCGGCCGCATCGTGCCTGTGTGTAGGGTTTATCTCACGGTGCGAGGCGCATCATTAAAAAAATTTAATTGACTGAAGAACCCAACATTCAATTTTGAGCGGACAATCAGCGGCAGTTGTACTGTACTAGTCTGTAAAAGAATAAGGGAAAATTAGCTTCTGATTTGTTCATACAGTATGGATAAAATATTAAACATTATTCGAGCCGTATTCGTAATAGTACATACCGTACGATTCGAACTTACATACGTAACGTATCCCCGAAAAGAACAACGCGGTGATTTCAAGTTTTCAACCGTTCCCAACAAAATCAGATCTTTCGTACACACGGAACATGTCGCACGCGTCCACATCCTCTTTGCATTCGACATATTTCTAGAAACTGTACCGTACTGTACTTCACAGGGAACAGCTGTTCCAGGCAGTTTATCACACGGACCGCCTGGAGCTCCGATCCTTCCTGGCGATCTCCAAGCGGTACTTTCTGTACGGACAGCAAATTTTGAAAGGGACCACGCCCAAAAACTTCAAGAGAAAACGGAAAAGAAAATAAAGGAAACGACAACGTAGGAGGAAAAACAAAAAAAACGACTCCGGATTCAAGATTGACCTATTTACTCCCTGTTGGCAGTTCATATTTTCGTATCAACTTCCTCTCTCTCTCTCTCTCTCTATCTCTCTCTTTTTTTCTCTTTCAAGGCTTGATTTGCAATTCTTCCCTAAGTCTCTACACCGCAATACTGTGGACATTGTTGAGCTTAATTAGCCAAACAATACTTGCCTTTTTTGGTTCGTTTGTCTCTTTCCCTTTATTTTCTTCTGCTTTTCGTACAGAAACTCTCTCGGAAGAAGCGGAGGCATTTAGTGGTCATCTTTTTCTTGTTCTCCTGGTTTTGCCGTACAGATTTTTACACCTTTATGGCTCCTCAAGCACCTTTACTTGTGGAAGACAGTCAGTTTCCTATGACGGCCGCCGAACATAGAAGACTCCGTCACGCATTCCGCAAATACGACAAAGACGGAGACGGAAAAATTTCAAAGTCGGAGCTCCTCTCCATGCTTCACTGTTTTGGCTCGACCTGTACGGAAGAATCGATTCAGGAGCTTATCGACGAAATCGACAAAAACAGAGACGGTTTTGTCGATTTTGAAGAGTTTGTTTATCTCAGCCATATTGCATTGCATTGTTCGAAACCGAAAGAAGACATGCAAGCTGTTTTTCAAGTTTTCGATCTCGACGGAGACGGAAAAATTTCTCCCAAGGAACTTCACAAAGTGATGGTCAACCTTGGAGATAAGAGCAAATCTCTTTTTGATTGTCAGCAGATGATTGCAAAATGGGACAATGATGGCGATGGTTCGGTTGACTTGGAAGAATTCGAGCAAATGATGAGCGCTGACTTTCAACTATGATGTTATGAGGTTATGAGCTTATGAGTTTCTGAAATTTCAACCTATTTTTACAAATTTATTACTAGGAAGTTTAACATGTTTATCTTCTCCCTCATAAGTTTTGCTCGCCCTTAACCTCCTTCCAGTTGTTTACTACTATGTTGTAACCTGACTGTGAACACATTCTTCCGCTCCCTTATTGTAGGCCTTGACTGAAAAAGAAAAGGAATGGCTATGCTGTCTTCCAGTAGAATAGAAAGTTATACTCAAGTTTAGTTAGTAGAAATTATTGTTTCGGCCGGTCCAGCAAGTTTAGCAGTCTGTCTTTACTGTGGAAGCTGTTTTCTGCTCTACTTGTCTACAGTTAAAAACTTCTTTACAGTCATTCCTTTATATTCTTTCGCTAGTATTCTGCCTGCCTTTTAACTATCTGTAGAGTTGTATAAGCTATTAGCTATCTGTAGAGGCTCTGCGCTCTACAGAAACCTGGTGAAAGCTGATTACCAAACCCAAGTATGGTTTAGGAGAAAATGTACACCAGATTTACTGTGATTTGGAGGCTGTGAATATCAGTATACTAGTTTCTAAATCCCTGTAATTCAAAATGAGTTAGGCCTTGTTTTCCGTCTTTGTTGTTCTGGACTAATTTAGGATAGCAAGTGCGGTACAAACAGCATTTGTAAGGCCTCGAAAGTAGTTACTTGAGTTTCTTCAATTTGTTACTTACTTTAGTAATAACATAGTAGCTAGGATGAATATTTTATAAACTCCCTTGCTTGAAATGCTCGGGGATTGTTGTAAATGCCGTCTTTCTATTTTTAAACCTTATGAAAGTTCCACCTTAAAAATATGTCTTTTTGCTCTCTGTTCTGTTTTCTGTGCTTTTAATGTGCCTTAAATGATTGACAACTGATAGTCTGTATTGTACTTTTTGTACCTGTTTATTGTTATCTGTTCACCTGAGAATTGTTAGGGCGGTATTCCATTACAACTGTACTGTAAGGGGAAATTTCCATCAAAACATCTTGCAATATATTACACTGTCACATATGGACTTTAGTCAGTTAGCGTCTCGACAGCTTTACCTATTGCAATATGTTTTTATGGAAATTCGCCCTAATTTGTTTTACTGTTGAGACGGAAAAGTTAAGGGCTTGTCTAATAAGTTAGGGCGTTTTTTTTAGGACGATTTTGTGTAAGTTACATATATGATTGCGGAACGGATACCAGTATGGATGTAATGGAATCACCGTCTTTAGTTATAAAATGGCAGTGTTTAAAAAAGCAGTTCAGTGAAAGTCATAAAGCACTGAGCTCGAATTTCCTGCTAGTAAGAAAGTCATTGAGGATTGAATGGGGAAGGAAGATGCTTTTTTTGCATTAAAAAAAAATCACATTTGGGAGATGGTGGGAAAGAAGTGTTTATGATGGAGTTCATTGGTGGTAGTTTTGCATGTTTATGTTTGTCTGTGTTTGTGTTTATATTTTATGTTTATGGTTTTTTGTTAACTATGGATGAGAGTTCACGCTTAAGGTAGAGAGACCATGCGAAAAGTACACTGCCCATCGTAATTAATATAAAGGAATTGCCAGCCAAATTTAAACGTATGATATTGATTTCGTATAGGGAGATGTGGCGACCTGTAGTGCATGCCCTTGAACAGTTTTAGTAATACTTGTTTGAAACTTTTGGCCAAAAGCATATCCCGACCGAGCTAGTGATATTAACAATAACAGTAATGCTTTCTAGCTTTGCAACATTTGGGTACTTCAATGAAGTATGAAATTATGAAGGTGGGTTCACATAAATGGGTTTGTTTCTGTTTCTGTTTCGTATAAATCGTTCGATTGGCAGAAACATCGACCGAAATTATAATTTATTTCACTAAAGGAAGAGCAGTCCTTCCATTTCACTAACTACAATCCATACAAACTCTGTTTAGCTGCTTGCCTTCTCGGGCAAATGAAAAGTAAATCCACACTAAAAAAGGAAGTTGGAAGTTCAGTAAAAGTTTGGAATATGCTGGAATAATTTCAAATTTACTACACCGTTAATCGTTATTAGTGTTCAAGTTTTTTTCGCCACTTAAAACATCTTTTCTTCTTGTAAACTTGTCAGATTGTCAGCCCTATGGTTGCTATTGTAAGCCAAGATTCCCACCTTCCTATTGGTGGCCTTCGATTGGCAATCCGACAAGTTTGCACGGAGGAAAGATGTTTTAAGTGGCCAAAAAAACTAAAACACTAATGACGCTTAGCGGTGTAGCTTGAAGACGTCCATGAACAGAGAAGGACTTAATGTTAAGATGTCATTGTAATTAAGAGAAATCTAAAAATAAGTTCAACAGGTTCTCCTTATTCTGTTCCGTTGTTACACTCGATAAAGCTAACAAAAGGCTCTTTCGTAGTGTTTTACCTTAACAATATTTTTTAGGATTGACCAATTTTCTCTTTTGAACCCCCTTTGACTTGGTTATTAGAAAATAAGGAGCTTTATTAAGAAAGAGCGATGGTAAACTAGGTGAGTAAATGGGAACATATGATACGAACAACTAAAAAGAACTAGGAAAGCCAAACGTAGGGGGAAGTAAACCTAATATAAAAAAAAATATAACACGAGAGTGATGAGCACACATACAAAGGCCAACTAAAAAAACACACGGAAAAGAACAAAACATAAAAAACCAACAACAAAGAAAACACTCGAACAAAACTAGCCGAAGAACCACTCAACATGAACATACAACCCTAAAAGCAACTACGAAAATTTTCCCGGCCTAGCAAAGCTCGCAAAGGGAGATCCGGAACACGTCGACGATCGATAACCGCGACATCATACCGAAGGAAAATGGGAGAGGCTTCCACGTTTTAAAAACCACAAAAAAACCTTGACGATATAAAAGTGCCAGAATAAACGATGTACATGGTGACCATAAAGAGATACGAGGACAGCAAAGGAAAAGTTCCCATGGCTTCTTGTTTCGAAAGGTCTCCGACCACAGGTACGGAGGAAGCCGCCAAAAGCAACGCCCAAACAACCAAAAATCTCGACCTTGATGAAAATAAAGTTATCCATGGAATTACAAGGACGCCCATAATCACGCTTCCTTCCCTTAAAAGTGTCGCACGGGACCGCTTAAACAATGCTCGACCACATGGACTACAATTGCAACAAAGGCAAGGTTCGCCAAAAAAATGTCTCCAAAAACATGGCATACACCATTGAGCAAAACAATAACAATACGACATAAATGAAAAATACATGAAACCCCACAACGAACTGAAGACCCCCTCTCAAAATCAATTGTCACAATGATGTTGCGAACATTGTCGTGTGCTTTAGTCACTCCTCCCCCCCCACAACACTCCATGGGAACAACCGAGTAAATGGATGTATTAAGGGTCGACAACAAAAACACGAGTGTGAATTAGGGAGGCCGTGAGAGCAGCACAGAATTGAGGAGCAAAGAAACGATGATTGTAAAGAACCATAGTTCGAAAATGCAATGTAGTGGGCCCATGCAATTAGCAAAGAAATTGTTTTGTGGTAGAACATGCACAAACCCATGTTGTATGAATTGTAAAAATTTCCAATAAAATTTAGGGTTGGGTTGTGCACCAATAGATAGAGAATTGGAGAGGCATCAAAATGGCCCAAAAGTTATGGGATATTTTTTGTTTTTTTGAGGTGGTTGATTGTCTGTTATAAGTTATCTTCAAATAGGATTTGTTAGACCAATCAAACCCAAAAATTAGATTCGCCTAAAAAAATTGGACCCCAAGTCCTGTAAAATTACCAACGGACAGACCCTAAAAACAATTGCTTTATATTTGTGTCCAAGTGTTTTTTGTTTGTCCCCGATAGATATTTTTCCTCTCCTTTCCTGTGAAATATGTTGTCCCTGACGGCGTCCCAACAAAACATTGCCGCCCGACAGTTCCAGAATTGACGTTTGATTATTGGCATTTTCCCATGTAACCAAGCATTAATATTGTTACTTTGTTTTTAGCGAAACATGCAAGACGACAACTATATTACATTTAAAGCTGGAAGATGACTCAAATTGACGAATCGTACTGAGGTATTTTTTTTTTTTTTGTACGACTAAATATTTTATCGTTGCGGGCTGAGTTTTGAAAGAAAACGACAAAAAGAAAGCCTTACTTTATCACATGGGAATACGCCCTATCTCGTGGTGAGTGTTGTTCTAGGACCACCGGTGCAGGTGGAGGAGCAGCAGTAGTAGTAGAAGTAGACATGATACACTTCAGAAGCTATCAAGAATCATACCAAACAGCTGTTTTCAAGTGCTCACCAATTCTTACACAAGCATCCAAACCTCACAAAACTCTATCAGAATATAGAGTAGCATAAACACTGACAAATCCTAAAGTTTCAGCACAATTGACCTGACAACACTCAAGATATAATACTCAGAAGTTTCCCAAAAACTGTTTGCAGTTTTACTACTTGGAAGCCTGGATACAAGATGTGTTCTAAGTTCTAAGTCTTATTCTTGTGTTGTACTGGCAATACCAGTGTACCCGAGAGGTACCTCAATCTACTAGGCTAATACTAATCTGTCAAGCTACCACTGAGCTACCACTAAGCTGCCAGTGAGCTACCACTGAGCTACCAATATGCTACCACTAAGCTACCCACTAAGTTGAGGTCCGTTGACGTGATTCATATCAAACGCAGCTGCGGTGTCCCGTACCGAATCATATCCCTGATAGCGGCAGCTGCGTTGTCTGTACGGATCATATCCAAAGTAACTGCAACTGCGTTTGTACTGTCTGTGTCGCAGCTTCGCTGCTGCGCTGCTTTGTCTCCATAGCAGCTGCGGTGCTCTAGCTGCGTTTGTACTATCTGTGTCGCAGCTTCGTTGTTGCGCTGCTCTGTCTGCATAGCACCTGCGGTGCTGAGCTGCTCTATCTACACAACAGCTACGCTGCTGCGCTGCTCTGTGTGCATAGCAGCTGCGTTGTCCTCAAGTGATGACGCATATCTTTATGAAACTTACGCTACAAATTACTACCTTTCTGCCGTCCTACTAATTTGTTGAGATTGAAAGCTTTCCAAAAACTACAGTGCGGAAGTAAAAGGTGTCGACAGTGTACGGAATTACAGTACGCTGCACACAAATACAACATGCATATACTATTGTAATATAGGCATTTTGTAAACTTTACTATACGCACTTAACGTACATACTGTAGAACGCATGCCTGCTCGTTACAAGCTCAATACCTCTTAGGGTACGTGCACATGTAGTCGTAACATAACGATAAAGCTTTGTTTTGTAGTTAAGATTCTCCGTACGATTTTTCCGGTTGTTCCTTTCATAGTTCAAAAGTAGGTGAAAGTACGTCCATACAATATGCATACTGTACGCAAAACATACAATATGACCTTAAGACCCATATTGTATTGGTCGCAAAATGAAAAAAGAAACGTAACAGGGTTGAGTTGCACATCGATTGATAGAGAATTAAACGTCATGTCTAAATTTTGAAAAACATTCGAATAAAGAATTATTTTTCTGTAGTTTTGAGGTATTTTTTATTTAAACCGTCAGATTTGGACGATCGGACGGTCGCTGATCAAAGTAGGGATTTAAGAAGATCACATGAAAAGCCCATAACACAATTTACGATAAAGGCGCCCGCTGAAGGCCTACAATAGAAACGCCTACTTTTGAACTATGGTTCCAATGTCCGAAAACAAAAGTTGTCACTAAAAGTCGTGCCATTCGTACATCAAACATAATTGATTAATTTTCGAGATTTAACACTGAAGATGTCACTCTTTTTTTGTGACGTTGTAGACGTCTACACCGCCCATCAGCATTAAGGATTAAACAGTGTTTATGCGAAATTAATCAAATGATTAATATTACTAATTTACTGCAAGAGGAGTCACACATTGCGGTCTCATTCCTTAAATAGTGTGGCAAAAACAGTTTTTGACTATTTGCCAGAAAAAGTCACAAACCGAATTAGTGTCACTCTAATGAGGACTGGCGTTACACTGGACATTTTCTTGTCTTTTCTATCTCAACCTTTTACCAAATTACACGCACAACGAATCAAAACACTTTATTTTCAGAGCTCTTTCAATTCATACCAAAATTGTCATGTTTCGTGCCAGGAAGAGGGAGAGGGGAGAGGTCGTGGAAGAGGGAGAGGAAGAGACATCGGCGACGTAAATTTTTGCAAAAGGCTCATGAATGAAAGTGGACGTCCGAGACCCTGCAAAATTTTTTCCCTACGAAAAAAATAGCGTGTATTATACACGTGGAAACATGTTCAAACCGTGCGAAACAAACCGTGTCACACGTGCGAAGACGTTTTCCTTCGCTGGTCAGGTGTTAAGGTGCGTCTCCATGTGTCTAAGTAAGGATAGTTTTTGTCGTTTTCTTGTAAAACTTAGAGCCGTACCGCGGAAGTTTCAACTGTACAAAAAAATAGAGAAAATAAGAAGCACATTTTGCGTCATCATCGAATTTAGGATGTACAACATGTTTTCGACTTGTGTTCTTCGACACACGGCCACGCCAAAAAACGTCATTTTCAAACTTTTTTTTAAAAAACACGGAAGATGTGTTTTAAAACAAAGTATTTTCGAAAAACAAATAGAAACACGTATTTGCACGTGTAAAATTTTTTCAAAATTTTTCAAAAGAAACAAGCGACGACGAAAAGTGCACAATCCGCTTGGTTTGTCCGTTTCCGTTCAGGTACGACGAAGCAAAGTACACAATTTATTTGGTTTTGTCCGTTTGCGCTTGGTACGGATTTTATTTCGCTAGTGGTCTCTAGATTCTGATGCCATTTCTTGTCAAGCGGACATGCGACGCAAAGGCAAAGTGCATCTTGTTCAACCGTTTAACGGCACAGGCTGGATGGCGGTACGTTGACAATATCACGAAAAGGCATGCGACGTAACAAACAGTTACAAACTATCTAAAACGACACTGTATTAGAGTTATTAACGCTCATTCAAAAAATACCTTTAATAAAATAAAGAATAATTTAGAATAATGTACTCTATTTACGCTAATAGAGTCAAAAGTTGGGGTGACGCAATTAGCGTACATAAATCTAATTACGATTCGCGGTGTAGTAAATCAATGCCCGTTACACGGGCATGGACCGTGTCCTGTTTATCAAAACGTATAAGTACCTTTGTTACTAGTCACGACGTCCGTACGGACATTTGTAGGCGCGACCCAAAACAACACAATTGTTAACGGAAAGGCACCGAGTCGTACAACTTGAAAAGGACGGCTAGCTTCTGAACCGCCATTATTCTATAATCAGACGGTCACGAACGAAGGATAGACGGGTGAAGACTCATTATTGCAGGTGGCACCTTGAACTATATTCATTAACAAGTTCGAGCAGCCAAGATCTGATTGTTAAAAACGATTGCAAAAGGGGTACTTTGTAAGTTACTCGATCTATGAGGTAGTCCGAGGGACATAGTAATTACCCGTTTAGTGACGTTCGCCGAGGGACACGCCGTTCAGGGGTGCAGACGAACAGAAACTCGACCTATTTCAAGGTTTTGAAACATACGACAAAGGTAAAAAATTTGTATAGAGATTAAAAAATTGTCTTAGCCATTGGTGAAAACGTAAGCATTCTTGTTGGTCAGTGATCAATCCGTCGTTGACAGCAAAAATTGTGCTAAGATATAAAAGAGCGAGGACTTAGCTTATTACAGAGACACAAGCATTTTGTGCACGTTCAACAAAAATTAAACACAAGAGAAGTAAACAATATAGTAAAATGTAACTTATATTACAAACACCAAAGCTATAATATTGTGTTATAAATTCCTTTGGATTATGTTATCGAGTGATCCATTTACTACACTATTTGTCACAAAGCTTATCAAATTTAGTGTGGAATGTCCACTTGTTGACAAATTGTACCTTTCTAATTTGTGTACAAAACGGACCAAATGAAAATCGCAATTTATAATCACCTACACGTGCACTATACATTGAATTGCACAAATTGGTCTGCATATACTTAAACTAATGCATATTCGTGAGAATTTTAGCTAGTGCAAACTCTTCAACAAAATAATTATAATTCCCCTCTAAGACATCTATCGATATTCGAGGGAAATAAACTGTAATTTTAAGAAAAGGGACATACTATCATATATGTCGTCGAAGAGGTGTTTGTATCGCAAAGTGGATCCCTCATTTTGCATCTGTTATCATCATCGATTACATTCTCCCAACTTCCCTCGACATTATTATACAAAGATTGCACAATGTCAAAATATTGTACATCAGAAGTTGATATTGTAACCACCTAAACCAACCCACGTTCTCTTCATCATATCATCGAGACTCGTAGGCACAACACTTACCCACTAGGATGTACTTTAAAAAAAAATTGTTGCTCGTACACATTAAATCGAACTCGTACACATCGCGTCAAATATATTTAAATATGCGGAGATTGAAATTTGTCAATTTAAAATTTGAGATACACGAAGTTTTCGAATTCACATAGTTAACGCAGTGATAAATAGAAAAATCATGAAAGATGGTCACTTGTATGATAAGATTAGAGAGAATTTGATAATGTTTACGCTCGACTACGTAGAATATCCGTTGTTACTCGTTATATTTTATGTGTCCACTCGAAACTTGAAGAATCTTTGTCGACGTTAAATACCAAGATATTTGAAAAACTTTACTGTGTTTGGCTACGTATACTTTATACATAGAGACATCTCTCATCGAGCAAAACAGTATACGTATCGCAGGTCAAGTCGATCTACGCCTCATTTAGCAAATGGAAACGCACAAAATGAAGCAGGGAAAATTCTGGGACTTCATAGATGTCAACGTTGAGAATGCCCTTGCACAAAGGCTCAACTATTATCTAAAAATACAAAAAGGGCAACCACTCTTTTATATCTATAAGGAAAGGAGACAAAAAGACAAAAGTCATGGTTGAAAGAAAGCAGGAGAAATAAAACTCGGGAACGAAGTCTTCGCAATAACATAAAGAGAGCAGGTGGAAACATTAGTTCTACTTAGTTTCATATTATGATCCACGCACTACATCCCGAATCGCTATTAGATCAAAAAATTATTAGTGTAAATAAAAAAATAGTGTTTTTACCTTTGTTTTAGGTTAAAGGACCTAACGCCAACAAAAATGACAGCTAATTTTTACACCTAATTTTCGAATATACATTCCCATATTGTAGCCGCGATAGTATGTGTTTATATATTTGACCCTTTAACATGTAAAAACAAGTTCTCACGATTTTCCCTCATGTTAATGGTTAGGAAACAAACCTGGGTGCGCTTTTCCATGGCGACGCACTCAATTTTCCGTGTTAATGCCTTTATCTGACACCTAGTGTGTTTGTATTTTATAAATAATGAGCAGTTATAGTACAAACTGTTGATATTTGAGTATTTTCTAGGTTTGTTTTAGGATAGAAAATAGTAGAGGCAGTCTACCTCTGACTCCCTTCTCCAAGCCCCCACATTTGTTGTAGTCACTAAAGGTTGGATAGGGAGCTAGAGCTATGGCTGCCTAAGCTCTCCAAAGAGACAAGGGTAGATCATGGTAGGTTTACTAAAAAAACATTTGACGGACCTAGGATTTGACCATGGTGCCTACCATCTGTCAAACATCCCGTAGCCGTTAGCTTTGGCCGTTTAGTCAAAAAATACTGCTGAACATATGTCATTTGATAGATATCTAAATAATTACTTGTGGGATTTTTCATTTAACTAGATTACGGTTTATAGGGCATAAAAACAGCTGTACTTTAAATACCGTACAAAAAAAATAGTACGGACATTTTTTTCGATGGTTCAGATATAATTCCGATTTGAATCGACGGCCGTGGTGCGAGCCGAGATTCCGGAGTGGGCGACGTGGCGATTACTGGCACCGCCACTCTAGATGACACGTGGCACGTTCCTACAGGATCACAAGATATTTGGAAAGAAAGATGACAACCCTGAATATGACAAATGTCACATTATGGCGATGTTGTACAAGGACCGTACATAAAGTACTCCGGCGTCTGTACTTTCTTGTACGGTACAGTCGTATGCTTGGTCCGTACCTTGTACCTCGTACAGTCGTATGATTCGTTCCGTGTTGACGTAGAATTTCAACGGTCAACACAGAACGACGATCGTTGAAATTCAACGGTCAACAAAGATTAATTCGGCAAGTCAAAATGACACGTGGCATCATCCTATAGGATGCCTAAGAAGAAAGGGACAGAACGATAACGACTTTTTCGCCACGTGGCAAACCGAGAGTGTTGCCACGTAATTCCGTTACGGCGGCTACCGTACTTTTGATGTACATTATGTAGTGTGCGATAATATGATTGGTCTACAGGGGCTATGAGGGGTTTTAGGACTTAGAATTTTTGTTAGGTAGTCGCCTCTCTCAGAGAGCACCCTTTGTATAAAAGGCTCACTTTGATCAACCATAACTATCAACTTAGTTGACCAAATTCAGTAATTCTTTTTGTTGTGGACTCAAAGGAGTCCTAGCTACACAAGGGTGTAGTAGATCAAAGTGTTTGCGTGCCAGGGTGGCTGCATTTCTAAGGGAAAGTCAAAGTGGGGAATGTTATCGAAAACTCATATTCTAACTTTGCATTGTGGTAAAACTAAGCACACAAAAATTATTATTTCACAAGGGTGAAGCTCCAATGGGGCTCTGATTGTCAAGGGGTCAATCATTTGGGTTTACATAAAATTAGAGTCGGCACTATCTAGATTAGCTTCTTTGGATCTGCGAATTCTGTGTGGCAATGGAGCCCATAGAATTTCACAGACTGACACATTTCGTACATTACACCATGTAAAAATGCCTGAATTAACCCTAGTTAAACAATACCCGTATTAACGTTAGGAAAAATTAGACTTATTAATTATATTTTAGGTTCGAGGGTCCAAATTTGGGGGTGCCGAATTAGTGCTAGGGTAAGATTCCATTAGGTAAAAAATGGGCTGGTTATTGGACGCTGTACGTTTTTCGTACAAATTCGTTAATTTTTTTTTGTCAAACGAAACATGTTTATTAAAATGTTGCTAGGATGCTCCAACATTATAGGCCTAAGTATTTAGCGTTAGATTTTTCACTTTCTTAGATCTGCGAAGCTTTCACGCAAATCGTCTAATGAGTAAGAAACTCTCCTTGCAAGGAGAGTTACTTTCACACTGGACAAGTAGCGTGAGTACACGTGAAATCGAATAAAAACTTCTACTCAAACAGGGGATCACATGCGTACAATCTATTGAAATTAAAAGGTTTTCTTATGTATTTTCTAAGTTTCTTAAGTAATCTAAAATGAGGAAGGAAAAGCTGAGGCAGCTTGCTTCTATCTTCTCTCTATAGCCCTCATACTTATCGTAGTCACTGGAGGTTGAAGAAGAAGTTAGAGCCATGGCTGCCTATGCCTCTCCTAGAGTCAAAAGACAGTCATTTGTTAAACTTACGAAAAAGGTTAACGGACCCAGGATTTGATCGTGGTAGCTATCGTCCACCTTAATAGCCCAACGTCGTTACCATGTAGCCTAGCACCTGTGTCGAAGTATATAGGGTACGATAGCTACATAAAGATGTGAAAATAGGAAAGTTCATTTAACTGACGAACGGACCACAATCACATAGACATAGTTAGATAGAGTCACATCGAAAAGTACTGTTTGTATTTTAACGACTATAAATTAAGGCCAATATTAATCGGATGGCAGAGGAAGAAGCCGACATCACGGAATGGACGATTTGGCGGTTTGTGGTCGCAGCCACGCCGGGTGACACGTGGCAACATGACATTGGATGGCGACATCTCCGGGACATACCATGGCGAACCCGGATATGGCAGACATCGCTTTCTTGGCCATGTCGTACAATGGCCGTACATAAAGTACTACGGGCCAAGTACCTTTCTGTACTGTACACTGAATTGATTAGCTTCTTACTTTAGTAGTAGAGGGATAAGAGAGGGGTTCAAGACTTAGAAAATAATAGGTAGCAACCTCTCTCCCAGAGCGCATCTGTATAAAAGGTCATCTTTGACCATTGATTATTAACAGCTCAGAGGGAGCAATTTCAAGGATTCTTTTTGTGACAGACTCATAGAATGCAGATCTTTCAAGGAGTGCAATTTGGTCAGTATGTATTCTCTCAAGGTGTCAGAAATACTCATACAAAGTCTAAGGGATTGAGGTGATCCTAGAGGCTTTTGATAAGCTGCCTACTCTGAGTACCAATGGAGGTATCAGAGTTGTAGGTTATGGGCCCACCCTCTAGGGTGCCTTTATTCAATGGGACTGGGTTCATCTACTGGGAGAGTATGATGATACGAGCCCTATGTGAGAAAAGATTTTGGGGAATAGTGAGTGGGCGAGTAAAGCGCCCATCCGGTCCTACTATCCCTCCAAGGTTTCGACGAAGCAGATTTGGTAGGAAACCACATCCACCGCTATTAGAGGACTCATAAGACGGAGAAAGCATTGTGATGGAGATAGAGAAGGAAAAAGAGAAAACCACACCTATAACAAACGGATCTGTTTTCATGTCTCTTATTTCGAGGAATGAGGAGAATGACATCGATACCTGGGGACTACAATAACGTGGCGGCCAAGCATTTTATCCTCCGTCATCCCACACAAAGACTCGCAGGTCCACATTTGCAGGTGGAAAGGGCATCCGATCTGTGGGAGGCGCTTATAGAGATGTACCGTAGTGGTACTATTCAGGAACAGAAGCTAGCAGATCAAAGGATCAATGAATATTTTCACAACGGAGAGAAGATGCTTAATTTTTGCAATAAGCTGGTTATACTCTTCATGGAGTTAGAGTGTGTGCCGACAAAGTAGAAACCGAGAAGGCAAAGGTTCACTTTTTACTCATAAAACTACCCGATAAGTATGAGAACATTGTGAACTTGGTACAGGATCTGGCGGACTCAAGGTGGATATGGAATTCGGTAGTTGGTATGATCCTCGTACGAGAGAATACAATCAAAATTCGGAGGGGAGTTAGGAGTAGACAAGCCTTAGCCGGCGGAGCAAGTTGGAGAAACAAAGATTCACGAAAACCCTTTGGAAGTCATGGAAGGGAAGACGAGAAAAATCAATCCGATGAGTCCGGAACAAGGGTACTTAAAGGGCTTTGTTATTTCTGCAAGAAACCCAAGCATTACATGGCGGAATGTACCAAACTGACCGAGCTTCAGATAAAGGAGAGGCAGACCGAGGGTCAGCCATGAGGGAAGAAAAAGGCACTTGTCACACAGGTTCTCGAGGAGGAATTCGATGAGGAGGACGACGAACTTCTTTTGGATGAGGAGTTGGAGGCAAAGACAGAAGTCGAAATTCCACGAAAGCAGAAATGTGCTTTCTGTGGACTGAAAGGTGAAGGAGGTTGGATTGTGGATTCAGGTGCCTCTATGCACATGTGCAAGGATAAGCATCTGTTCACTAAGTTGAGAAAGATCGCTACAGTATAGATTGAATATGTGGATGGGAGGGTAGTTACCACTACTTATGTAGGATCGGTAGATCTGAAAGTCATAGTGGAGTGAAAAACCTGAATAGTTACGTCTCCAATGTATTGTTTATTCCAGAGTTAAACAAAAACCTTATCACTACATTTGAATTAGATGATAAAGGATTTGAAACTAGCACTAGAAAAAGAGTTTTTACACCTAGTTTTGAGGAAGATGTGTATTTCAATCATGAGAAAGGTAGCCAAGGAATGTTTAGGCTTGCTTTAAGAAATGAAAAACTAAATTAGATGATAAAGGATTTGAAACTAGCACTAGAAAAAGAGTTTTTACTCATAGTTTTGAGGAAGATGTGTATTTCACTGCTGAGAAAGGTAGCCAAGGTAGCTGAGAAAGGTTCAAGCTTGCTTTAAGCAATGAAAAACTCAAACTTTACTATGCTAGTGTCAATGATATTATGTTGTGGCATAAGAGACTTGGGCATGTGAATGCAATTTTGTGTCCTCCATTGGACTACAAAATTTACGAAGCCTCTAGATAGTTATTAACTAACCCACTTCCAATGGCAACCACTGCTACCCAAGAAGAAAAAAAAACAATTTGATTGCACCCCTATGTAGCTTGGACTCCCCTGATTCCGTAGGAAAAAAAAAATCTGAAAACGCCCAACCATGCGATAAATTATGAGCCAGCAAAAATGCCAATTTTATACAAAGCTCTCTTAGAGAGAGGTGACTGCCTACCAAATTCCTAAGTCCTAAACTCCTCTCACAACCCCTTTCTACTGAAGTACGAACGAATCATATGACTGTAAAGTACAGAAAGGTACTACGGCATGTTGTTCTACAACCACCGGTGCAGGTGGAGGAGCAGCAGTAGTAGTAGAAGTAGACATGATACACTCTCAGAAGCTATCAAGAATCCTACCAAACAGCTGTTCTTAAGTGCTCCCCACTTCTTATAGAAGCATTCAAACCTCACAAAAATCTATCAGAATATAGAGTAGAATAAACACTGATAACTCCCAAAGTTATACCACAATTGACCCGACGACACTCAAGATATAATACTCAGAAGTTTCCCAAAAATTGTCTGTAGTTTTACTACTTGGAAGTCTGGATACATTATATGTTATGAGTCCTAAGTCTTATACTTGTGTTGTACAGGCAATACCAGTGTACCTGAGAGGTACGTCAAGCTGCCAAGCTAATACTAAGCTACCACTGAGCTACCACTGAGCTACCACTGAGTTCCCACTAAGTTGACTAGAATCGTATCTATCGCAGTTGCTCTATCCTGTACAGAATCACATTAAGAATATCAGACGTTGCGTTGTCCGTACGGACCATATCAAATATAATCGTGGTTGGGTTGTCCTGTCTGTGTTGCAGCTTCGTTGCTGCGCTGCTCTGCTGCTGCGCTGCTCTGCTGTATAGTAGCTGCTCTGCTGTATAGCAGCTGCGCTGCTGTATAGCAGCTGCGCTGCTGTATAGCAGCTGCGCTGCTCTGTTGTATAGCAGCTGCGCTGCTCTGTCTGTATAGCAGCTGCGCTGCTTTGTCTGTAAAGTAGCTGCGCTGCTCTGAGACTGAAAGCTTTCCAAAAAGACAACACTCCCCTAAAGCTTTAGACTCAGTATCCCGACGCAGCTGCGGTGATAAACTAGCGCAGCATCGCAGCATAGCAATATAGCAATTAGCAAGTCACCCAGTCCCACTACCTCACAATGGTGGAATTATCGCAGAGTGGCAGTATAGCAGTGCAACAATTCAACTATTCATTTAATCCCACTGCGTCCCTACAATTCTTCAGCTTAGGAGCAGGAAGGGCTTTAGTGAGCATATCAGCAATCATTTTTGCATCTGGCAAATAACATAATTTAATCACTCTAGAGTACACCTTTTCTCTTACAAAGTGTAATCGTACATCCATGTGCTTCCTTTTGAAGTGATGACTCGGGTTAGAAGCAATGGCAATGGCAGCTTGGTTATCACACCAGATCACCTGTGGACCAGCTTGCATGTATCCTAGTTCGTGTAACATGGATTTTACCCATAAGAGTTCTTTGAGGGCCGAGCTTGCTGCCATATATTCTGACTCCATTGTCGACTGTGCTGTAACCTTTTGAAGTTTGCTGCTCCAACAGCAAGTACCGTTCCCAATTTGTAGAACAAATCCCGTGGTGGATTTCCGGCTTGGCATGTCGCCATAGCTTGCATCACTCCATGTTTGCAGCTTGACTTCTCCTCCGCCTAGAGTGAGTTTGAGATCTTTAGTTCCTGCCAAATATCTTAAGACTCTCTTTGCTGCATCAAGATTAGATTTTCTTGGATTTTCTAGACTCCTACTCAGTACCCCGACAGCTGCAGCAATGTCAGGACGGGTACAGTTCATGAAGTATATTAAGCTTCCCACTCTCTGTCTATAAGGTATTATTGTCATAGGATCATTCTCCCCTGATTCTAAATACTCGCTAACAATGACACCTGGTTCTGTCTCTTCTCCCTCTAACTTCTACCGAAACTCCATTGGAGTTAAACATCCTTTTGCCCCCCGCATTCCGTACTCATCTAACATGTTTCCAATAGCCTCTTTTTGAGTCAATTTTATTATTTTCTTATTTCTGTCCCTCTCTACCTGGATACCCAAAATATATTTTGCCTCACCGAGGTCTTTCATCTCGAACCGTGAGTTTCGAGCAGTTTTGATTTTGTTAATTTCAGCCATTGATTTGCTAATTAATAGCAAATCATCTACATATAGTGCTATATACACTATCCCATTTTCACCCTTTAGAACGTAGACAGAGTGATCAGAACTTATCCTTTGAAATCCTAGACTAGTCAAGAATTCATCAAGCTTTATATTCCACTGTCTGGGGGCCTGTTTTAGGCCGTACAAAGATTTTAGCAACTTGCATACTAAGTGCTCTTTTCCTGGTTCCACATACTTTTCAGGTTGCTGCATGTAAATGGTCTCTTCTAGTTCTCCATGCAAAAAGGCCGTTTTTACATCCATCTGATGAATTTCCATATCTTCTATAGCAGCTAGCGATACAGCAAAATCCTAACTATTGGAAATCTTACAACCGGAGAAAATGTTTCTTCAAAATTGATTCCTTCCTTTTGATTGTACCCCTTCGCCACAAGTCTGGCCTTATAGCGTTCAATGGTGTTTTCGGGATTTAACTTCACCTTGAATACCCATTTGCTGCCGATCGCTTTTTCGGTATGGAGGAAGGTCCACGAGCTCCCATGTTTGAGCCTCCATGATCGACTTCATTTCGTCGTTTGCCGCCTCAATCCAGTGATTCCGCTCTGGTGATGAGAAGGCCTCTTGGATGGTCAAGGGCTCCCCTGAGACTGCCAAGTAGGCAAAGTGAGAGCTTGCTTGCAAGCGGCTGCTTGATCTTCTTCCCCTCGGAAATTCTGAGGCTGAGATCATCAGATGGCGCGCATTGCGCTGATTGCGCTGATTGCGCTGGTTGCGATCCGTGTCTTGCTGATTGCGCTGGTTGCGATCCGTGTGTTCGTGATTGCGCTGGTTGCGATCCGTGTGTATTGACTGCTCTTGGTCCGTCTGGACCGGAAGTTGGTGAGGAAGTTGGAGAGAGTCTGACGTCGGAGTCATTACCGGAGTTTGTGGAATCTGCGGGACAATTTCCTGCATGCAATCTAAGATGACATACTCCTGTACTTTTTGTTGCTTTTGCTGCTCTGTCATTTGAAATAAATCTATGGAGTCTAGTTCATCCTTAACAATGATGTTTCTAGCTACAACTATTTTCTGCCTTTCAAACACAAAGACTCTATAACCTTTCGAGTGATCATCATATCCTAACAGAATACCCGGTAATCCCTTCGGCTCCATTTTCCATCTATCTGTAGACGTATCCAATATAAAGCATTGACTACCAAAGACCTTGAAATGGCTAACATCTGGTTTGCTACATGTCCAGATTTCGTAAGGAGTTGTTTCTACCGATCTGGATCCTATCCTATTTTTAATATAAACTGCACAATTTAGAGCCTCAACCCAGAATTTCGGATCCACATTTTTATCTGCGAGCATAGATCTAGAGCTTTCCGTGAGAGTTCTATTCAGCCTTTCCGATACCCCATTTTGTTCCGGTGAATATGGAACAGTCAATAGATGACTAATGCCTTCCTCGAGTAAAAAGGTTTCAAATTCTTTCGATGTATATTCACCACCATTGTCCGATCTGAGCTGTAAAATAGATGTATTATGAAGTTTTTCAGCCCATGCTTTATAGTGTTTGAAGTGACCAAACACTTCACTCTTCTCCTTCATGAAGTACACTTTTGTAAACCTGGAGAAATCATCCGTGAAGGTGACCATGTATTTCATCCCCCCGGCAGATGGAACATTCGCAGGACCAAAAACATCCGAATGAATTTGTTGCAGCAGTTTCGTTGACCGATGCTCAGACTCCTTAGGAAATGGTAATCGGTGGATTTTGCCTAAAACGCAACCATCACAGGTTTTGACTGGCTCATCTGTGAGTGATACACCCTCTATTTTTCTAGCAAGGACCATTTTCCTCAGACTATCATAGTTTACATGGCCTAATCTTTTATGCCACAACTCATCTGAGTGCAAAACACCGGAGTACAAAACATCATTTTCCTTTGTATTAGCCATATCCATGCGATACATCTTGCTACTATCTCTAGTACCTGTAACTGCAACCTTGCCGTTTTTGCTAACAACCTGCCGACCGTTTTCAAACTAACCTCAAAGCCTTTACTCTCTACTAACGATGTAGAAAACAAATTTTTCTTTAAGTCAGGCACAAATAAGACATTATGAAGAGTCCTTTCAATTGCTTTGCCATCCACATCAACTAGCAATGACACATCACCCATTGCACGAGTTTGGAGACTCATTCCACAGGCATAATAAATATTTTTCTCCGGCGTGGCTTTCAGATTTTTGAAAATGGCCTTGTTCTAACACATATGGGCTAACGCTCCTGTATCCATAATCCATCCAGGATCCTTTGCGCCTTCCATTGCTACCGCCATAGCGAATAGATCCGTGTCCTCATCAGAAAATGTCACAGTCTCGTCTTGGAGTGATGAAGAAGCTGAAAACAGTGCATTTCCACGAGGTGTAGGCCTCGTGAAGCTTTTGTAAAACTGACTTTGTTGCCATCCTGGCCTGTATAAACCTGTATCGTTAGCTTGTTTAAGTTTAGGACATAATTTGTATCCATGACCTCTCTCACTACAATAAAAACATGCATTGTTTGATTGTCTATTTCCACCCTGATTAAACTGTCTGAGCTGGGTAAACTGATTACGTTGCTGATTAAATTGAACTTTCTTCCCAAATTCTGAATTAAAAGCCTCTACTTGCTCAACATTGAGAATGTTAGACGTAGCTTCCTCCTCTAGTAAAATATTAATGGCTAACTGTAAAGTCCAGCTAGCCTTATCTTTCTGTTTGAGCATGTCAGATGCTCCTTTCATACTACGAGGGAGACCCCGCATGAGCAACGCTGCCTGTTGAAACCGAGGAAACACCCCACCGGCACAAGCATGTGCATCTACAAGAATTCGAAATTTGTTAGAATATTCAGCCATTGTACCGCCAGTGTACTTATAGTCCCAAATTTTTCCAGCCAATAGAAGCTCTTCCTGAACATTAGCTTTTTCATAATCTTTTTTAATGGATTTCCCGATATCAATTGCCTTTTTCATTTTTATCCGAGACATAGCTAAGTCTTCACATATACAAAATTTCAAAATAGACCGAGCCTGCGTATTTTTCTTAGACCATGACGGATCAGATTCATGCAGCGAACCATCCAGTACATCCAAAAGATTTACATTTTCAAAATGTGTTGTCACCATATCCGCCCAGTAAACATACTTATCCCCGGAAAAGATAGGAATTCTTGATGACAGGCCCATAACCTGTTGTTCTACAACCACCGGTGCAGGTGGAGGAGCAGCAGTAGTAGTAGAAGTAGACATGATACACTCTCAGAAGCTATCAAGAATTCTACCAAACAGGTGTTTTTAAGTGCTCACCACTTCTTATACAAGCATTCAAACCTCACAAAACTCTATCAGAATATAGAGTAGAATAAACACTGATAACTCCCAAATTTATACCATAATTGACCCGACGACACTCATGATATAATACTCAGAAGTTTCCCAAAAACTGTCTGCAGTTTTACTACTTGGAAGTCTGGATACATTATATGTTATGAGTCCTAAGTCTTATACTTGTGTTGTACCGGCAATACCAGTGTACCTGAGAGGTACGTCAAACTGCCAAGCTAATACTAAGCTACCACTGAGCTACCACTGAGTTCCCACTAAGTTGACTAGAATCGTATCTATCGCAGTTGCTCTATCCTGTACAGAATCACATTAAGAATATCAGACGTTGCGTTGTCCGTACGGACCATATCAAATATAATCGTGGTTGCCTTGTCCTGTCTGTGTTGCAGCTTCGCTGCTGCGCTGCTCTGCTGCTGCGCTGCTCTGCTGTATAGCAGCTGCTCTGCTGTATAGCAGCTGCTCTGCTGTATAGCAGCTGCGCTGCTGTATAGCAGCTGCGCTGCTCTGTTGTATAGCAGCTGCGCTGCTCTGTCTGTATAGCAGCTGCGCTGCTTTGTCTCTAAAGTAGCTGCGTTGCTCTGAGACTGAAAGCTTTCCAAAAAGACAACACGGCAGATGTCTTTTCTGTATGGCATGTGTACGACAAGGCCACTGAGTGGACGCGTGTCACTTTTCAACTCGTCCGTACATTCGTTCGAATTCCCGCGACCGATTGTCATCCTTCCACGTTGAGCCAAATCATGCCACGTCCATAAAAGCCAAAGTGACCACTTTGCGATTTCGACAATGATATGTGCCGTCGGATTAAATCCGACATTAAATGTCGACCGTCGAAACAAATGTCCGATTTATTTGTTTTGTGCGAAATGACGTCCGCACTAAATTTTAACAAGTTCTATGTTCATTCGTTCAAATTCCAGTTAATTGATTTCAGTACCATACAAAAGTTTAAATACATATCGAACCCTATATCTCCTAACAGACTTCTACGACAGACTGGTTAGAGCTAAAGGCTATGCCGTGCTCTGCCGGTCGGAAGTTTGATTCCTGCCGGACTCAAACTTTTGTTGAGAGTGACTTAAGTCACTCTTTAGTTCTGCGTGCTGATCAAGGAGAGCCATGTCTCAACCACCCTCTCTATCCCTCAGTGACTGTTGCCCCTAGCCATTTCTAGCCATGGATTCACCCTCGGAAGCACCACAGACTACCCAAAAACAGCCTACTTTGAATCAAAACAGAATTCTAAATAAATAACAAAACAAGCTGAAACTACATTTACAAATATTATCTAGACTATAGAATAACCTCACAAAGTTTCAGATAAATATAATAAACAGGGTGGTCACATCATCTAGTCAAATATGCAGAAAAACAGTCTGCCAGAACTTTGATAAAATAGACTAACTTCACAATGAATTAAAACACAGACCAGGCACAAAATAGGCCTGCAAATCTGTGACAACATTAAAATTTCAAAGAGGAACACACATACATAATTTCAGATAATTCTACTAACAGATTTGAGAGCAATCCTCAGATAAAATTACCAAAAATGTCCATAAACAGTTTTTTGTATAGAAAAGTTCCTATGTCTTAAAATGACTAAGTCTTACAAATATAAACTAGAGCTCACTACTGAACGTACGGAGGCATACTAGCCGTACGCTATCTACCAGCTACCTCAACTAATGTTAATATACCGAATACTTCAAGGTATGTCAAAAAGAGTAAAAGTATACTAATAACTAATTCACAAAAAGACAAAACAATGTTTAACCAAATATTTGCACCGACAACAAAATCGTATGCTGAGTCATTGCGTGTAGGTCAACAAGACTCCACGAATCTCGTAAAACAATCCGAGCCGTCCAAAAATAGATATTGTGTGATTGACGCGATTTCGCGTCACCACTACTTGAAAAATACCGGCGGCCTTTTTTCGCCGTCCGTCGCTCTTGTTCGGCACCCTCGATGTCGCACCACGTGATCCCAAATTCCACTTGACGAAACAACGTCAAACCATCCAAATTTGTCCGTACCGCAATTACGTACTTCGCCATAAATTACGCCTACCAATTTTAAGTACTCTTGTAAAATAAGATTCTTTGTATCGTCGCGTCCTTTTTCATAAATGCCACCTGTCACATTATGTTTCGGACGTGCGACGTACCATTTCAATCTCTTCGAATATTTTACGTCGGATCCCGTCGCAATCTGCCGTCCATTTCTTAACGCATTCCACGCCACTGAATTACTACATCACGCCCCTTTAATTTTACTCATACATTTTACTCTCCCAATCCACAAATCCATTTGAACCTCCATTTGTACAACCACATTACTTACGGTAATAACATACGCACAAATGTCGCGTGCGCACAAAATGTGGCGTAAGCACGAAACTAGGTTTTAAAAACAACTGTGATTACAACAAGTATGGTGGGTAGAGAGAGGAGGTGGAGGCAGGCTGTCCGCCTTTTTCTTTTCCTTTTTATACTTAACTATTTAGACCTAGAAAATACCAGATAAATCTAATAATTTCAACACTCCCCTTATTTTCTAGTCTAACTTTAACTTCAGTTTTAACCCACACTTTTCTGTGCAATATTTTAACTTGGGAGATGGCACCAGTTTTGTCATCATATCAACTACCATTTCCTCATCATATCTATTTACAAGATTCACAATCTTATTCTCAACCTTTTCTCTTACAAAACTTAATCTTATGTCCATATGTTTAGCCTTAAAATGATGTTTTGGATTAGCTGCAATTGCAATGGCAGCTTGATTATCACAAAACACTTCATGCACTCCCTCCTTCATATACCCCGATTCTTGCAACAAGGACTTGACCCACATAAACTCTTTCACAGCAGAACAAGAGGCCATGTTCTCAACCTCCATAGTAGATTGAGCATCCACCTTTTGTTGCTTACTGCTCCAACAGCAAGCTCTTTCCCCAACATACAACACATACCCAGAAGTGTATTTTGTCATAGGTGCGTCCCCATAACTAGCATCACTCCAAGTAGTGATGTTAGTGTGCTCCCCTCCCAAATGCAACCATAACTCTCTGGTTCCCACCAGATATCTCATGACTCTCTTGGTTGCCTCCCTGTCTCTCTTCCTAGGATCATTAAGACTCCTTTTGTGTACTCCAACTGCTGCTGCTATGTCCGGCCTGGTACAATTCATAAAATATATTAAACTTCCTACGACCTGTCTATAAAGAATAGACTTCATAAACTCTCTCTCATCTGGACTCATGTGATCATCTAAGATCATCACTCCTGGTTCTACACTCCCATCACTTATTTTTTTCAAGTCCATGGGAGTGGTACAACTGTTAGCATTTTCCATCCGGAATTTCTCAAACATATTACGTATTTTTCCAAACATATTACCTATTGCTTCTTTGTGAGTAAGTTTGATAATCTTCTTCGCCCTATCTCTTTCCATTTGAATCCCCAAAAAATTTCATGCCTCCCTCAAATCGTTCATATCAAATCTACTTCTAAGATATTTCTTTAACTTAACGATTTTTTCCAAAGATTACTCAACAGAAGCAGATCATCCACTTAAATTGCAATAAAAATGACACCATTTTCATCTTGAAACATATAGATAAAATGGTCAAAGCAAATCCTGGTATATCCCAAACCGGTGAGAAACTCATCTAGTTTATTATTCCACTGTCGGGGAGCCTGCTTTAGTCTATACAAGAACTTTATGAGCCTGCAGATTTTGCTCTCTTCTCGTTCCTCCACGAACCCCTCGGGTTGCCTGATAAAAATTTATTCCCTAACTCACCATTAAGAAAAGTGGTCTTAATATCTATCTAGTGTATTTCCATGTGTTCTGTTGTTGCCAGCCTAAGGAGAATCCTTACTGATGGGAATCGAACAACTGGAGCAAAGGTCTCCTCATTGTCAATCCCCTCCTTTTGGGTGAACCTCTTCGCTACCAATCGAGCCTTATATCTCTCAATGGTATAATATGGGTTCATTTTTAGTTTAAATACCTATTTACACCCAATAGGTTTTCCGTCTGGAGGACAATCCACTAGTTCCCAAGTATTTGCTTCCATGATGGAGGCCATCTCATCATTTATGACTCTAATCCATCTTTCTTTCTAAGGACTATTCACTGCCTCCGAGTAAGACTGAGGCTCATCTGGGTGAGATAGCTTAGTTACCTTATGAGCGGGCTGTTTTTCTTGTATCTTTTTGCTTCTCTTTCTCCCTCCCTCAAACTCCGAAGCTGGAATGGATGGAAGTCTTGGATTTCTCCTCACTATCTCATCGGCTCCCCTGTCCATGAAAGACGGTTCTGGTACCACTTGTTCTATCTCCTCGAAGTCCATACGAGTATGTGAGGTTTTCCGGTGAGTCTCCTGTATCTCGGATCTCCCCTGAGTCTGCAATCACGGTTTCATTCATACCCCTTTCGGAAACGACCGAGTTCTCCTCATTTTCGGACTCAAATCTGATTCTTATTTTCTTTGTATATTAGAAAGGGTCAAATGACTTCCCTTCATCCATGACAACTAGGTGTTTGACCAAAATGAAATCTTTCTTTGCTAAGTCATACACTTTATACCCGTTAACATTCTCATTATATCCCACAAAGTATCCAGGTTTTCCTTTAGCATCTAGCTTCTAGTTTTTCGTATCCTTGTCAAGACTGTAAACTTGGCTACCGAACACTTTAAAGTGTGAGATATCTAATTTCCTTCCAACCCATCTCTCATAAGGTGTCACTCGCTTTACAGCTGAGGTAAGGACTCTATTCTTAATGTAGTTGGCAGAGTTCATTGCCTCTGCCCAAAATCTCTTTCCTATTTTCTCGACGGCCAACATACTGCATGCACTATCTCCTAGTGTTCGATTCAACCTCTCAGCTACCCCATTTTTTTCTGGGTCATATGGTACAATTTTCTGGTGCTGCACTCCCTTATCTCTCAGATATTCCTCAAACTGGTTAGAGGTATATTCCCCCCCATTATCACTCCTTATTCTCTTAATGGGGGTTTTATGGAACTTCTCACTCTAAGCTTTATATTCTTTGAAGTAAGTTGATGTTTCAGACTTTGTTTTTAGGAAATACACTCTAAAGTATCTAGACCAGTCACCAGTTATTGTCAACATAAACCTCTTTCCTCCAACCGAAGGTACTTTTGGTGGTCCCCAGATATATCTGTGTGGACCAGATTTAGTACTTTTTCACCTCTATATGTGGCTGCTTTGGGAAAGGGAAGTATGTGAGCCTATCCTTGAGCACAATCTATATAATCATCCATCATTTCATTATCCCCAAATTGAATGCCTTCTACTACCCCTAACCTTTTCATTTCCCTCAACCTATCAAAATGCACATGCCCCAACCGCTTATGCCAAATCATCAACTTAGGAACACCAACATAGTAAGCATACTTCTTTTCACTACTCAGGTTAAGCCTAAACATTCCTTGGCTACCCTTATCTGCCGTGAAGTAAACTTCATCCCCATACTTAGCTGTAAAGACTCATTTTCTGGTGAAGGTATCAAATGTTGTCCTTTGGCCATTTCAGCCATGGACTACACTCAGAAGCCCTACAGACTACCACTCAAACAACTATATTTCAGACAGTACAGATTACTCCACTATTAACAGAATCACCTCAAACTGCACCAATAAGCAGTATACCATAAACACTGTATTCTCCCAAAGTAACAGCTAAATCCTCAAAGGCATGTAGAAGATAATAGCTCGAGAGTTTCACAGACACAGTTGACAACTTCACAAACTAACCACTTTGACTACTCACAGAATCTTACAGAGATATTGGAATAAAATGAAACTTCACACAAATATAGATTCTTTATCATAGAATAACTCCACAAAGTTTCACATGAAAGAACCAAACAAAGATATCACACCAACAGGTCAAAGATGCAAAAATCAGTTTGCCATTGCTTTGATAAACTTGACTATGATACTCAAAATATCCTAAGTCCTACAAGTTTTTCTCAGAGAGTTCACTACTGAATATACGGAGGCAATTCAGCCGTACGGTATCTACCATCTACCTAAACTATTGTAAGTATAAGCGAATAGTTCGAGGTATGTCAGACCGAACAAATTTACACTAATGACTAATTAGCAAAAAGACAAACCTATGTTGTACATAAAATTTACACCGACATCTCCACAATCTTTGTACGTCAAAAACCAAGCTACCACTAAGTAACCACTAAACAAATATCATTACTCAAATCTATACTAGTTACATTATCCGCAGCTGCGTCAGCTGCTTTGTCCGTGCGGATTATATCAAGATAACCGCAGCTGCGTTGACTCGTTATCGTCACAGCAGCTTCGTACCGGCGGCGCATATTCATTCAAAATTACCGCAGTTGCGTTGTCCTGTCTGCGTCGCAACTGCATTATACCGGCGGTGCGTGTTTTAATATTTTGTTTATTCTTTATCGGATCGCTTCGCGATCCGTTGTCCATTTGTCAATGCTTGTACATGCCACTCAGTGAGTCTTTTACATCACTTAAGTTATATCCATTCGTTCGCCCCCCAATCCATGAATTCATTCGAACCTCCACATTAAATTCCATAGCGCACGAACCGTCGCGTACGCACGAAACAAACTTTTCAAAACAACACTCCCCTGAAAATTTAGTTTTGTGCACCTATAAAAATATGCATCATGTAATGCTATGTTGCTACGCTGCGCAAGTTCAACATCGCAGCGCAGTATGAATACACTATGGAGCGTGTACTGCTATGCTGCCATGCTGCACTATTTTGACATCGCAGCTCTAGCAGCTGCTCTTTTCACCCTTAACTTCCTCCTTATAGCCTCATCTACTGAGAACTAAAGCTTTCAATTTCAACATCAAACTCCTTGTCATCTAACATTAACGTAGAGACAAGATTTTTACTCAGCTGAATAATGTAGAGTACATGTGAGAATGTAAGTATAGAAGTCTTACCCTCCACTAAGACTTTCAGATCTACTGACCCCACTAGATCTGTGGTAACCAATCTCCCATCCCCATACTCTATCTCTACAGTAGGGATCTTTCTTAGCTTAGTGAAGAGGTCCTTATCAAGACACATATGCATGGATGCACCTGAGTCAATGATCCATCGTTCCTGTGGCGCTTCCCGAATTGCTCTAAGGGCACATTTGTCTTCGAGGGATCTCCTTCTCCTTCTGACTCTCGTCAAGAAGAAGCTCCCCATCTTCCTCTGAGGACTCGTCTTCGGTTTCTCCTGTCGTTTTTTTGACCACAAGTGCCTTTTTTTCCCTCAAAAAGAACTCCCTCCACAGTTCTCTTAGAGCCTTAGCTCCGATAGCTTGACACAATATGCAATGAAGTGTCCTGACTTTTTGCAAAAATGATAAAGACCCTTTGGGGGCCTCGGTCCTCTAGAGTGATCTTTTTCCCCTTTGTACGGTTTCTTCAGGTCTTTCCCCCATCGGTCCCCTCCTGCTGCTAGAGCTTGAATGCTCTTTCCTCCTCTACTAATCTCCATTGTGTTTTCCTGCACAAGTATCATCCGGACCAGTGTGTTCTATTTCCATAAACTATCAGGCATTTCCTATACTCGGTACACTATGTTCTCGTACTCATTTGGTAGCTTCATGATAAGAGTGTTGACTTTCATTTTCATTGTACCTGTCCACCCGACACTTTCCATCTTCATATACAAACAAGAAAGATCATTACAGTAATCTAACATCTTTCCTCCTTTGTAAGTGTAACTCAATAGCTTTTGCTCAGCCAACTGGAGCTCTTGGATAGTTCCAGCTATATAGATCTCCACCAAACTCATTCACAACTCCTCGGCCTTGTAAATGTGAAGATGAGGGGTGGCCAAAGCTTGAGTGAGGTGCCCCAAAATGAAGTTCTTGGCAGCCATGTTTACATCCTCCCACATTTGAGTGTCGTTTTCCGCGGTCTTCACGGTCGCCGCTCTCGGTATTGAGGGGTGTCTCCTTCTCTTTCCCCTTTTTAGACACACTGCTGTCCCCATCATCTGCCTCCTCCGCTAAAGCAACTGTTGCTGCAAGAAACCTTACTCCTCCAAATCCTCGTGGAGTTCTCGAAGGTGGACGTTTCACTTGTCCTCTGATGATACCCTAGTATCATTTTTTGCACATAGCTCCTATCATAATGGCTCCCCAATAGATGAAACCAGATCCATTGAAGGTGGGCACCCTAGAGGGTGGGCCCATAACCTGCAATTCTGTGTCCTCCATTGGACTACAAAATTCAAGAAGCCTCTAGATAGTTATTAACTAACCCACTTCCAATGGCAACCACTGCTACCCAAGCAGACAAGCAAACAACCTGACTGCATCCTTATGCAACCTAAACTCCCGTGAGTTTGTAGGAAAAAAAATCTTTGAAAACGCCCAACCAGGCTATAAGTTATAAGCTGGCAAAAATGCTAATTTTATACAAAGCTCTCTTAGAGAGAGGTGACTGCCTACCAAATTTCCTAAGTCCTAAACCCCTCTCACAGCCCCTATCTACTAAAGTACGAACCAATCATATGATTGTAAAGTACACAAAGGTACTACGGCCGATGTCCTTTCTGTACGAGAAGGCCACTGAGTGGACGCGTCCCAATTTTGAACTCGTCTGTACATTCCTTAGAATTCCCGCGACCGAATGTCATCCTTCCACGTGGCGCCAAGTCATGCCACGTCCAAGTAAGCCAAAGTGACCATTCCGCGATCTTCGATGATATGCGCAGTCGGATTAAATCCGACATTAAATGTCGACCGTCGAGACAAATGTCCGATTCATTTGTTTCGTGCGAAATTGTAGGATCTTAAGCAAAAGAGTTTCTCTTAAAATAATTCATAAAACATAAATCATTACACAGCGGAAGCTCATAAAAGACAAGAGGAATATTCAGCCAAAAAGATTTATAAGTGTTCTTGGCCGAAGCCTCTGTACATCATCTCTCTTCTCTCTTCTCTCTCTTCTCTATCCTCTTTTAAATAATCTCTTACTCCAATATCAAATCCTCTATGATTCAATCATGTAAGATACAATTGATAGATTCGATTAATTCTATCGATACTCTGCACATGTACACTGCTGCCTATATATACTCGCTACTCTGCACTAAGAGACAAAGATAAGACAAGCAGAACTTAGCGTAGCGACGAAGTCTGTCACTAGCTGACTGTGCACTCTTCAAATGAAAGTTCGACGAAGGAAGGCGCACACGCTTCTTCCTTCAAAACGACAAACTCCAAAATGTTGACTTAAACACGTGTCGCTTCACGAACACACCTGCACGCAAAATGTAACACCTGCGCACGAAATAAACAAGTGACGCGAAACGAAATAGTATGTTTCGTTCGCGGACATCAAAAGTACCGTCGCGAAACGACGTCGTACTTTTGTATGATGACGCGACAGTTCGCGTCAAACAAATTCAAGTTGGAATGACGCTTCGCGAAATGTCGGGAAAACGACAATATCCCAACAATCCCCCTCTTATTGTCGGATTCGCCAAACTCTTCAATATAATCCTAGTTTTGGTCGCCCCCTCTCAAACACATCATGTGTGGCAGCCTTTGTCAACAAATCAGCCGCTTCCTCTTTTGTTGGAACGTACGAAAATACAATCTCGTTCGCCGTAACCAAATCTCTTACAAAATGCCATTGGATCCTGATGTATTTTGACCTCTTGTGAAACACATGATTTTTCGCCAACGCCATAGAACTCATGCTGTCAGAATAAATCGTCATACAACCAATAGAAATGCTTAACTCACGTAACATGTCCTTAATCCAAATCGAAGCCTTAGCTGCATGACACGTAGCCATATACTCAGATTCTGTGGAACTTAATGCAACCGTAGGTTGTAGCCTAGAACTCCACGAGATTGCAGCTCCTCCAAAAATAAATGCATATCCTGACGTGGACTTACTTGAATCAAAATCGCCGCCCCAATCCGCATCACAATACCCAACACACTCCAAAGAATTTTTGTCAGAAGTAAACAAAAGTCTAAGATCAATCGTACCAACCAAGTATCGAAAGATACGTCGTACGGCCTCCCAATGCGCCTTCTTTGGCTCGTGACAATAACGGCTGACGATAGAAACCGCGGCCGAAATATCTGGACGAGTACCAACGCTAAGGTACATAAGTGAACTAACCGCCTCTCGATAAGGTACGTCGATCGAATCCTCCTCTTCAAACTTACGAATGTGTAGGTTTGCATCCAACGGTGTAGAAAGCGGTTTCGCGTCAGTCATACCGAATCTCTCCAAAATCTCCTTACAATATTGAGCTTGACTCAATTTAATGTTCCCCTCCTTGTCACGTATCACTTGAATCCCCAAAATATATCGTACCTCTCCAAGATCTGTTACTTTGAAATGTAAACCAAGGTAACGTTTCAACTCATCAATGCGCTCCAACTTGTCGCATGCCATCAAGAAATCATCCACATAAACGGAAAAGATGATTTGATCAACTCCTTCACCTTTCACGTAAACTCCACAATCAAACGTAGTCCGTACAAATCCAAACTTCAACAACACTTGATGAAGTCTCAAATACCAAGTGCGTGGTGCTTGTTTCAAACCATATAATGATTTTCTTAAACGCCATACATTTCCTTCTTGCAAAGGAGAGACACCTTCCGATATCTTCTTATATACCTCTTCCTCCAACTCACCATTTAAAAACGCGGTCTGAATGTCCATTTGATGGACGTGCTTCTTCCGTATCGCTGCAATTGCAATAATAATCCGTAGTGAGTCGAACTTCACCACGGGAGCATAAGTCTCCTTAAAATCGATTCCATCACGTTGTTGGAACCCCTTACACACAAGCCTCGCCTTGTACTTAATTATTTCACCCGACGTTCCAGTTTTGGTTTTAAAGACCCACTTTGCATCAATTGCCTTTTTCCCCTCCAGTAATTTCACTTCCTCAAAAGTTCGATTATCAACCACCGACTTAAATTCTTTCTCCCACGCCGGTTTCCACTTACTCTCCCAATCAACCGACCTCCTTTCCTCGACATAAGATTGAGGGTCGTCGGTCATATTCTCCGTAAGTGATTGCTACAAAAGAAACTCCGTCTCGTTAGCATCGGAAAGAAAATAATGCGAATTTGATGCATTTTCCCCTTTTCGATTGTAAGTGAGGTTCTCCGGTTTCTTCCCCTTTGTAATCCGAGAGCTCCTCCTAATAACTTGCTCCTCCTCCTTTTCCTCTTTCTCTTCCTCAAATTCAATTTCAATTTCCTTCTCACTCGATTTAGAACTCAATTTAGAGCTTTGAGATTTCGGAATGTTAGAAGGCACTCGGGAATCCAAAGATCCATTACTCTTTCTTTCAAATTCAATTTCAACCGATTTCTTCAAGTTTTTTTTCTTAGTGTTCTCATTCGGTTCCACATCGGATTCCGAATCCTCAATGAACGGAAAATTCTCAATTTCACTCTCCTCATAAAAATCCAAATTCTCTTTAAATTTCCCAACGGAATTCATGGCGGATTTGAGATCCTCATGAAAATTCACATTCCGAGATTCCTCCACGGTGTGACGAGCCGGATCATACACTCGGTACAAATTCCCCTTCGCACTATAACCAACAAAAATTCTCGGCCAACACCTTGGTGCAAATTTCCCCTTCCTCTTAATTGATTCTACATAAACCGTAGCATGACATCCCCAAATTCTCAAATGATGAACCGTGGGCTTTCTCCCACTCCATAACTCCTTCGGTGTTTTACTTCCTGAAACTGAAGTGAGTCTTCGGTTACAAATATAATTCGCCGTAAGAATCGCATCTCCCCACAAAAACATCTCTTGCCAGAGCTATGAACCATCGCACGGACCATTTCTTGTAAGGTACGATTCTTCCTCTTGGCCACTCCATTTGACTTCGGAGAATAAGGCGCCGTGAATTGATGCCTTATCCCCCACTCCTTGCAATACCCCTCAAAAACAACAAACTCCCCTCCATTGTCAGAACGAATGGACTTAAGCTTCTTATCAATTTGCCTTTCGGCCATCACATGCCATTCTTTAAATTTTTCAAATGCATCAGATTTTTTTTTTAATAAATACACCCATGACTTCCGAGAGAAGTCATCAACAATCACCAAAGTATACTTGTTACCTCCAATTGACTCGGGTTTAATATGTCCACAAAGATCGATGTGAACAACCTCCAAAGGACTTGGAGCTAGATGCTTGATGTCTTTATTCGGATGGGATTTCCGAATTTGACGTCCTTTGCTACATCCTCCGCCAGATGCGAGGTCCAAACCCCTCACGGAAGAATGACGAATCATCTTCTTCAAACTTACCTCGGATGTGTGACACATTCGATGATGCCATAAGGTAAGATCACCTTTCAACTCCGAAATTTGATGTGAAATTCCCTCGGTGGGAACTTTAGATTTCGGCCTCCTCCATAAGAGCCGACTATGATTCGCATCCGTTACAACTCCTTCTCCAATTACATTCCCCTTCTCATTCCAAATCTCGATAGATTGATCACCTCTCGCAAGTAAGCTTCCACCACTCTTTCGATTTGTGGAACGCTTAACAAATTGACCGAACCGTCCGGAATGTAAAGAGTATTTTGAAAACGATACTTCGTCGATCTCTCTTCCCATCATTATCCCATGAAAGAAGATCAAGCCGAACCGTGCCAACCGTACCAACCGAAATGACATGGCCGCTTGTAACCGTGATAAACTTTGGAACCGTGAGTTCCCTCATATCATCAAACAAGGTAGCATCCGTGCAAACATGGTGAGATGCCCCCGTATCAATGATCCACTCTTTCTCCAAATTTCCTCCACTACTTACCGAATCAAGGGTAAGGTTAAGAACAGGAAAATCATCACCGGTTACATTACCATAGTCAAAGTAATTTGCATTACCATAACCACGACCACCACCGCGGCGTCCTCCTCGGCCGCCACCTCGAGCGCCTCTATCACCTCCTCTACCTCCTCTTCCACTTCCGGAATCTCCACTCTTTGCATAACATTGAGGGATCGTATGCCCCCACTTACCGCAAAAATGACATTGCTTATCCTTATCCGGACAAGATGAAGACAAATGTCCAAGCCGGTTACACCGGTAGCATGTCACATTGGAAAGATCCGAAAGGACCTTCGGTGGACGACCTTGCTCCCTCTTGTTGCCTCGGCCGCCACCACCACCTCTCGGGCCACCTCCTCTACCACCTCCTCTACCACCGGCATAGTTAAGATCCGGGGTTTCGGGAGTAGTAGAGTTGAGAACTCCTCCTCCACTTGAAGAAGCACATGGAGTTCCCTCCGACATTTTGATAAAATTAACGGTGAATCCGAAAGTATTATCCGCCTTCGCTCGTAAAATAGCTTTAAGATGGGAAAGCTTCTCCGGCAAAGCGTTAAGAAAAACGCTTAATTTATCCGCATCCAAAATAACTCGGCCATTGTTGAGTAATTGCTCGAGTATAATATTGAAGCGCTTCACGGCATCATCCATCAATTCATTTCACTTGATTTTAAAATTCATAAAATCCGTATAAACATATTGACCTTTGTTCTCAACACCTTTCTCATATTGTTCCTCAAGTGCTTGCCAACACTCATGGGCTGTGCCGTGAGCGAGAAAATGATCAAGCACGGAAGAAGTGCAATTTTTCATCAACCCGGTCGTTGCCGCAATATCCTTCAACCTCCATTGAGCACGTGCCTTGCTCTCCGTTGGCATCTTCTCTTCTCCATTGACAATCCTCCAAAGCCTATTGACAATAAGTTGATTTGAAATAAATTTCTTCCAAACCGCATAATTGGTGCCATTAAAGGCCACGGATTTCCCCGACATATTATAATCATCTTCATTATCCAATGCCTCTTCAAAATCTGAATCTTCCTCTATCTTTGCTTTACCTTTCCTAATTTTCTCTTTTATCTCACTCTCATTAGCTCCTCCACTGAATGGATCGGAAGCCTGAAATGAAGCAAATTCTCTTTTCTCACTAGATTGAGTTTGAAATCGTGAATCTACATATCTCATTAATGTATCAAACATCTCCTCAAATTTTCTCTCCGTATTCCGGGTCTCCTCAAATTGAGAACCCGAAAAACTGAACTCTCTTGCTCTCTCCGAAGTCGACATGGGGGAAGGAGTATTTCTATTCTTCTTCCTCCCCATGCGCTCTCTCTCTAACTCCGAAGAACTAGCTCGGATTGTAGGATCTTAAGCAAAAGAGTTTCTCTTAAAATAATTCATAAAACATAAATCATTACACAGCGGAAGCTCATAAAAGACAAGAGGAATATTCAACCAAAAATATTTATAAGTGTTCTTGGCCGAAGCCTCTTTACATCATCTCTCTTCTCTCTTCTCTCTCTTCTCTATCCTCTTTTAAATAATCTCTTACTCCAATATACTCGATACTCTACACTAAGAGACAACAAGATAAGACAAGCAGAACTTAGCGTAGCGACGAAGTCTGTCCCTAGCTGACTTTGCACTCTTCAAATGAATGTTCCACGGAGGAAGGCGCACACGCTTCTTCCTTCAAAACGACAAACTCCAAAATGTTGACTTAAACACGTGTCGCTTCACGAACACACCTGCACGCAAAATGTAACACCTGCGCACGAAATAAACAAGTAACGCGAAACGAAATAGTATGTTTTAATCGCGGACATCAAAAGTACAGTCGCGAAACGACGTCGTACTTTTGTATGATGACGCGACAGTTCGCGTCAAACAAATTCAAGTTGGAATGACGCTTCGCGAAATGTCACGAAAACGACAATATCCCAACATAAATGACGTCCACAATAAATTTTAACAAGTTCTATGTTCCTTCGCTCAAATTCCAGTTAATTGATTTCAATACCATATAAAAGTTTAAATACATATCAAACCCTATATCTACTAACAGACTTTTACGAGAGATTGGTTAGAGCTAATGGCTACGCCGTGCTCTGCCGGTCGTAGGTTCGAGTCTTGCCGGACTCAACCTTTTGTTGAGAGTGACTTAAGTCACTCTTTAGTCCTGCCAACTGAGCAAAGAGAGCCATGGCTCAACCACCCTCTCTATCCCACAATGACTACAACAAGTACGGTGGGTATAGAAAGGAGGTGGAGGTAGGCTGTCCGCCTTTTTCTTTTCCTTTTTGTACTGAAATATTTAGACTTAGAAAATACCAAATAAATCTGATAATTTAAACAGTGAATCTAGAAAAGCTAAAAGGTATGAAAAAGATTGGAGTAGTTGAAGGGATACGTTTTGGGGAGAATGAGAATTTAAGTGATTGCAGTTGGTGCGCTCACGGTAAAGCACACAAATTACCATTTCCAAATGAAACAACTTATAAAGGAGAAAAAGTTTTTGATTTGGTACACAAGGACATTTGGGGACCAGCAAGAGTGCCATCATCCGGAGGAAAAAGATTTATGCTAACCATTACCGATGATTGGTCCCATTACTCCCGGGTATACTTTCTGAAAAACAAATCAGAAACTCGGGAGTATTTCAAACAATATAAAGCATGTGCCGAGAAGCTTCACGAGACCTCAATAAAGAGAGTAAGAAGTGACAATGGAGGGGAATATACCTCCTATCAGTTTGAAGAGTTCTTAAGAGATAATGGTGTGCAACATCGAAAGAAAGTTCCGAAAAACCCGCAACAGAATGGTGTTGCCGAGAGATTGAACAGGACAGTGAATGATAGTGCCCGGAGTGTGTTGTCAGATAAAAGGATAGAAAAAGATTTTGGGCCGAAGCTGTGAATTGTGCTAATTATTTGAGAAATAGAGAACTTACATTGGCGGTGAAAGGCCAAACTCCATAAGAGAGATGGACCGGCCGAAAACCAAATCTATCTCACTTAAAGGTTTTCGATAGTAAAGTCTTCAGTTTAGATACAAACAGATCTAATTGGAAACTAGATCCTAAAGGGAAACCCGGAATTTTGCTAGGATATCATGAGGATGTAAAAGGGTATAGAGTGTATGATCTAAAAAGAGAAGATTTAATTATAGTAAAGCACCTGGTAGTTATGTATGAAGGGAAGACGGTAGATCCCTTCAAATCCTCAAAGTCAGTCAAAATCAGATTTGAGTCACACAATTCTGATGACTTTCATCTTCCTAACTATTCGGGTCTCCAAGAAGATGATACTCTTGCAGGGTCACACGATATCCTTGCTGGCTCAAAACAAACCGCGAAAGACTTGGAAACACCGGTGACACCTATACTTGAAGCGGAAGACGTGGTGGAAATAGATATGGATCCGAGGGATAGGGGAGAAGCCGTGGTGATTCGAAAGAATCCACGGGAACTATCTATTCCGACCGCATGTTTTTGAGGGAGGAAGAAGAAGCAGCAAAATGCTTTAAGAGAAACAAGTGAACAACAAGGTAACTAAACTTTCTCACCCGGATGAACCTCAAACTTATAGAGAGGCAATGAACTGCTCGGAGAGAAACCGGTGGAAGACAGCCATCAATGAAGAGATGGCTTCAATCATGGCGGTTGATACATGGGAGTTAGTGGACTGTGTTGTTTTTGAAAACTTAGTTTCGTGCGTACTCGACCTTTTATACGCTTAAGACATTTCGTGCGTTTATTATTAACGTGGAGGTTTGAATGGATTCACGGATTGGGGGAGCCGGATAAAACTAAAGTGAAGTAAGGGAGTTATTGAGTGGCGTAACTACGCAGTAAGAAATGGACGGCGGATCGCGAAGCGATCCGATTTGAAATGTACGAAACATTGAAACATTCGCCGCTGGTACGGCGCGTCTATATGAGACAAATGAACTTTAAATATGACAACGCAGCTGCTACGAAGCTGCGGTTATTTTTGGATATGTCCAAGTATGTGACAACGCAGCTGCGACGAAGCTGACAACGCAGCTGCTGTTGATATGAATCAAGTCGGTGGACGAGATTCATACGAATATCACAAGTGACTAAGCAAGTTGACGTTTCGGAGATGTCGGTGTAAATATTTGGTTGAATAGTGGTTTGTCCTTTTGTTAATTAGTTTATTAGTATAGATTAATTCATGCTGACATACATCGAATTATTCGGGTATACTCGTAGTAATTTAGGTAGGTGGTAGATTATGTACGGCTGGTATGCCTCCGTACATACAGTAGTGAAATCTCTGAGTATAACTCGTAGGACTTAGATTATTGTGATATCGCAGTCAAGTTTCTCAAAGCAATGGCAAACTGTTTTCTGCATCTTTGACCTGTTGGTGTGATCACTCTGTTTGG
The DNA here is from genome assembly GCA_037447655.1 of Zygnema cylindricum. Classification (NCBI taxonomy): domain Eukaryota; kingdom Viridiplantae; phylum Streptophyta; class Zygnematophyceae; order Zygnematales; family Zygnemataceae; genus Zygnema; species Zygnema cylindricum. The sequence continues at coordinate 12,977 of JBBHKE010002972.1, read as the reverse complement.
TTCTTTCATGTGAAACTTTGTGGAGTTATTTTATGATATAGAAAATATATGTTTGTGAAGTTTCATTGTATTCGAGTATCTCTGTAAGATTCTGTGAGCAGTCTAAGTGGTTAGTTTGTGAAGCTGTCAACTGTTTTTGTGAAACTCTGGACCTTATATCTTCTAGATGCCTTGGTGGATTTGGCTGTTACTTTGGGAGATTACAGTGTTTATGGTATAATGCATATTGGTGCAGTTTTAGGTGATTATGTTAACTTTTGAGTTATCTGTGCTGTATGAAACACAACTGTTTTTGAGGTAGTTTGTGGGTGTTTCCGTGAGTAATCCATGGCTGAAATAGGCTATGGACAACAATAGCTGACGCGTGCCCAGCGTTGGCACGCAAGCGTGAAAAAGAGCGTTTGACTGGGGTCGCGTCAAAAAATCCAAATATATCCTGCGAATCCCCAGGTTGCGACGCACTTCGGTTAACCTGCGCACTCGCACGCCGCATTCAATTATCCTTACGGTCCTCCACCGCCGCGGTACTCGGCACCAAACTACATTTACTCTTTGTCGGTACCATCGTTGACGCCGCCCGCCAGATTTACTGACCACTCTGTCGGCTCTGCATTTATAGCTGTCGGTTCTACATCTATAGCTGTCATACCTGCCCAAATCGTACCTCCTTCAATTCCACCTGTGGATTATGGGTACGCCTTCACCACATCAGGTAAAACCTCTGAGTGGCTTATTGACAGATGCGCTTCCCATCATATGTGTTGCCATCTTGAATTAATGACAAATGATGTTCCTTTGGTTGTTCCTCTCAAAATTTCTCTTGGCAACAATATGATATTGACATCAAATATGGTTAGACAAGTGCACTTTAACTCCAATTCACGCGATTCTCTTCCCATAATCTTGGACAAAGTATACTTTGTTCGAAAATTAATGAAAATCCTTTTTTCGGCTGGAAGAGCTCTTTGTAACGGAAATTATGGCATTATCACCGAAACAAATGTTCAGTTTTATTCCTCTACTCGCACCCTTATTGGTAGTGGAACTAGATTAGGCACTCTTTATGTTCTTGATTTTTTTAAGGACATTGCCTTTGCTAATTTAGCTACTTCTTCTACCACTCTTGTTTTCATAAGTGGCATATTCGCTTTGGTCACTTAAATGGACCTAGTTTAGTTTCTTTTCATTAAAGCCTTGTAATTGGACTTGACAATTTTAATGAAAGTACAATTGATTTTTGCAATGGTTGTGTCGTCGGCATAATGCCACGTCTTCATTTTCATTCTAGCAATTCTTGTTCACAATTCCCTCTTGATCTCATCCATAGCGATGTTTGTGGACCCAGACGCATTGCAAGTATGAGTGGTGCGATATACTTTCTTACCTTCATTGATGACTATTCACGTTTTACGTATGTCTATTTTATGAAACACAAGTCCGAGGAATTTTCTGATTTTCAACACTTTAAATCTCTTGTCCAAAATCATCTTTCCTCTCGCATATAAATATTAAGGACCGATAATGGGGGGGAGTATATGTCTAACCTTTTCTCTGAATTTTTACTTTCACATGGCATTATCCATCAAGCTACTTCTCCCTATAGTCCACAACGAAATGGTGACGCCGAACGGCTGAATCGCACACTTCTTGACATGACTCGCTCCATTGTTCATTTTTCTTTCTTACCCTATCTTTTTTGGGCCGAAGCCGTTCTAACCTCCTCTTATGTGCGTAATAGGTCGCCTACCTCCGCTCTTCCCAACGAAACTTCGTTTGAGGCATGGCAAGGGAAAAAGCCCGATGTGTCTCATTTTCGGATTTTTGGTAGGGAAGCTTATTGTAAGGATCTCTCTAATAAAGATGGCAAATTAGGCGCACGCGCCATTCGAGGAATTTTTGTGGACTATTCCCCAAATTCAAAGGCTTATCGCATTTGGTGCCCTTCATCGCGTCGCATTATTACCACGCGCGACGTTGTCTTTAATGAAACACCACTAAATCGCAAACTAATCCCCGATTTTCCCCTCACTCTGTTGACATTGGATTTCCCCTCTAATTTCCTAACTCTTAATCCTGATACATCCACTCCATTTAACCTTAACACCCCAATTATCCCCTATTTCTTCGGTTCCTTTTTATTCATCTTCAGATTTTTCTCTTTCCGGCTATTCCGGTGAAACTTCTACCCACAACGATCCTGTACTTCAAAATGATTTTGTTTCATCGCCCGCAGATTTTGTTCGGCCCGCAGATTCTGTCCCATCGCACGTGGCGTCTGAATTTTTTCCACCGACGACGTCTGTCGTTTTTACCCAACTGGATTGTGCACCGACTACATCTGTCGTTTTGACAGATTCTGCACCGACTACGTCTGGTTCTTTGGAACCGAATTTCTCACCTGAACAGATTTCCGTACGACACAGCACACGCACGAGAACTCTCGCTTGGAAAATCCGCGACAGTTTGGCTCACGCTAACCTTGCTGACGTCCGTGACCCACCTATATTGAAATCCGCTTTAAAGCGACTTGACGCTGACATGTGGCGCCTCGCGGCTACTCAGGAGTACGAATCACTAATGACAAATAAAACTTGGACGCTCTGTACACTGCCGCCAAATCGCCGCGCTATTGGTTTGAAATGGGTCTTCAAAATAAAACGGTTCGCCGACGGATCCATCGAACGGTACAAAGCACGCCTAGTGGCAAAGGGTTACTTACAAACGGAAGGAGTGGACTGCCACAAAACTTTTGCTCCTGTCGCAAAATTCGATTCCATTCGTACCATTTTGTCCCTTGCCGCAATCCATGATTGGGAGCTTCAGCAACTTGATGTCAAAACTGCTTTTCGCCACGGCAGTATTGATGAGGACATCTACATGGATCAAGCGCCTGGTTTCGTCATCATTGGTAAAGAATCTCTTGTTTGTCACTTACAAAAGTCCATTTATGGCCTCAAGCAGGCCCCACGTGTGTGGCATAAAACGTTAGTCTCTGTTTTGTTAAAAGAAGGATTTAGAGAAAAAAGTGCAGATCCAAGAATTTATGTTAGAGGTACAGGAGACAATTTAATCATTATCATTATTTATGTCGATGATCTCATTCTCGCTGGTCTTAGCAAGACAGAAATACACAAAATCAAAATTATTCTCTCATCACATTGGCCAATAACAGATTTAGGCGATCATGATTATTGTCTACGTATTACGGTTTTACGGCACAGGTGTGCATGCATTTTACGCATGAGTCAAGAACATTATATCATTGATATTTTGGAACAATTTCATATGGCTGATTGCATCCCGGTGACTACTCCTCTTGGCCGTAATACTCCTCTTACCAAACTATCCTTCGATGGGAATGCCCAAGGAGATGTAGCTTCCCTTTATCGCTCTATTATAGGAAAGGTAATGTATGCTATGCTTGGTACTAGGCCGGATATTTGCATAGCTGTTTGTCTTTTATCGCAATTTTCTCATTGTGCCACCCTTACGCATCTCCAAGCCGCCAAACGGGTACTCCGATACCTTCAAGGGACCAAGCATCTTCACCTCACTTTCTCTTTTTCCTCTCCTTCCTCATCCCCATCCCCCTTTTCTTCTTCCCCGGATACCTCCATTTTCGGATATTGTGATGCGGATTGGGGAAATCAACGATTGACGATCGACGCTCAATTTCCGGTGTTTGTTTCTCTCTCGGCAACGACCTTATCTCTTGGTCTTCCCGCAAGCAAACTACGGTTGCCCTCTCCTCCACCGAAGCCGAGTATATGGCCGGCACCTCCGCCACCAAGTCGGCCATTTGGTTCCGTCGCCTTCTCACCGATCTCTCTTTCCCACCTTCTTCCCCTACTCCCATCTTTTGTGATTCTCAAGGGGCTTTAGCCCTTATGAAGAATCCGATTCATCACACTCGCACAAAACACATTGATATTCAGTTTCATTTTACTCGAGAAAAAATCGTCGACGGCACCGTCTCTTTCTCTCATTGTGCTTCGACTTCTCAACTTGCCGATTTCCTTACCAAACCTCTCCCTCGCCCTGTGCTTCACCAACACATTTTTACCGCTGGTCTTCGTGACTAGCCATGCTTCAATCGAGGGGGGGTATTGAAAGTGTTAATTTTCTCTCTTAAAGCTTATGTCTAAATTTACATCCTTAAAATCCTAAACGCTACTGTAGAAGTACATGTCGTTTATTGTACTTTATAATTGACGTTATGATCCTCTTAGTGGAATGTACAATAGCTTTTTTAGTATAGAATGATACTTAGTGGAATGTACATACTTCTTGTAGTGTTGGCATGTTTTTCGGTGGAATCACTAGTCAATAGAATTCTTTTGACGTAACTAGTTTTACCCACATTAGTTTCGTCTTGTCTAGATCTACCTTGAACCGACGTTTCTCATTTCACGGTTCTATAAAAGTCACTAGTCTTACATGTATTATTTATCAATTCAAACAGAACACTTTGACGACAAACTTCTCACCTACATTCTCTTGTTTGTCATCTATATATTTCTTGTCTTTTGATCGTATTTTTATTTTGTCTCTACATATCATCTTTTGTCTTCATTCTTATTTTGGCCTCATATGGCCTCTCATTCAATATTACACGTAGTGTCACAAGACAACCCTTATTTTGAAACTCCAACTCCTTAATAATTCTCGATATTTCTGCACCATTGTTTACATCGGTCGAAATGTACAGATCATTTAACCAAAATCACCGTTTTTCCAAGTGAAATAAACTAGAACCTCCAATGTTACTATCACCAATTTTTAATGTTTGAAGTTGTGAGCAAAAGGAGAGAACTCCGAGCCCTCTATCACTTATACCACCGTCATATAGACGTTGGTAAGTCAAACTCAAATATCACAAAAGTGGAGAGTTTTCTTTCAAAAGAAGGAGAGCTTCATCAGTGAAATCTTCTATTGGCCTGCGACAACATAAACAACAATGTAAATATAAGAAAAGCAAATATAAGGGAACTGCATGTATCTAATAAGCTTATATAACGAAAAAAAAGTGTCATGAAAAAACAAGGAAACATTGTCAAACGTTTCACATAATGATGAATTGAATTTCGAGATACAAAGTATTTTACCTGCTTAAATTCAGTAAAATATATATCAACACGACAACAACAAAATTAAAGAATGTCTTGGCACTCACCCAACCACTTCCAGTTCTCGTAAGCCCTTCACTCCACTCAAAATTCGTCGGAGAGTTTCGTCTCCCACCGGTGCACAAAGAACTTCCAATTTAGGACATCCACTTAGAGCTCCCAAAGCTCTACATAACATTGGATTTCGATTTTTCGAGACACCGGAATGCAAAAACCTTTTCAAGTGAAATTTTGGAAGTAGTGTGCAAACTGAAAGCAACTCGGACAAACCTTGATATGAGGTCTCTTCAACAGTTGATATTGTTAAGGGACATTTAACATCAGTTTTTTTATGTCTTGTCCATACTTTTCTTACGTCAGTCAAGTCTTGTTAGCCGTCTTATCCGGACGTCTCACTTTTTGGTCCTGTCCGTACTTTCATACGTCGGTCCAGTCTTTTGTCCTACATACATTTGTTAGAATCTAGACTAGGATCGCTTTGTTACAGCGCACCGTAGAGCGCTTAGACTCCACAGTAATTAGCATTGTATATTTTGTGTATAAGTGACTCTTCTCACTTAATGAAATCATCCCAAATACAAATCAATTCCTCTCTCGATGCATTGATCTTTCTCTTATGTACAATTTCATGGCTTCCGCCAATCCACCTCCAATAGGTTATGGGCTTAGCCATGCCACTTCTAATAGTATCCAGAAGTTTGATGGCCAAAACTTCTATGATTGGTCATTTCCAGCCATGCATTTTTTCAAACACGAGAAGATTTGGGACCATTTTACAGGAATTTCAAAACCTCCTATCCTTTCCTCTACTGATACACCAGCAGAAAAAGCTACAAAATAGTTGGCAATAGCTACATGGAAACAAAAAGACGAGGATGCGCACGCTCGTCCAGTGATGTCACTTACTACCGAGCGCACTGGTATTATTGGCGGCGCCTCCTCATCCGCCGAGGCTTGGAGTCGTCTTCAAGCAGCTTACATTCAAACCAGATGGGTCGCTCGCCGAATTCAAAAACGAGCGTTTTTTAACTACATGAAAAAGCCGTCGGAATCTATGCAGGATTGGATTAGCACAGTTGAATTGTCGGTCGGAAAATGCAACATGATAGGCGTGCATCTTTCCGACGAGGACCTCTCTTCAACCCTTTTGGGAGGACTTTCTGAAACCTTTTCCCCTTTCATTTCCTCGTTTGACAATCTAGACCAATCCATTCCCTTTCGCTCACTTTGTAGCAAACTTTTGCATGAAGAGACAAAACTTCACTCTTTTTCTGCTCCAAATCTCTCTCATGCAAATGCATTTATTGTCGAAAATCAAAAGACTAACTCTGGGGGGTGCAGCGTTTGTTTTGCGCATACTGCAAAACAAAAGGACATTCCGTTGAAGACTGTCGAAAATTGGCGAGGCGGAAAGCAGCCGAGACTTCCAATCCCCCTAAAACTGGAGGGAATGCTAACGCTGCCCATGTCAACCCACCAGTTCTTCCCACCCCCCCACTCCCTCCACACATTTCTTTTCCTCCAAATTTTCCTTATCCTCACCATTATTCTCCTTCTCCATCCCTTCCACAATCTTCTAACGCCGCAGCGCACTATGCCTCTTCAAACCTCGTTAACCTCCCTTGGTCGACCGCTTTCTCCCCACATTTTCCCTCTAATTATCCCACTCTAGTAGCTTCCCCTTTTGTCCTCCCTCTCCCTCGCCCTGTGCTTCACCAACACATTTTTACCGCTGGTCTTCGTGACTAGCCATGCTTCAATCGAGGGGGGGTATTGAAAGTGTTAATTTTCTCTCTTAAAGCTTATGTCTAAATTTACATCCTTAAAATCCTAAACGCTACTGTAGAAGTACATGTCGTTTATTGTACTTTATAATTGACGTTATGATCCTCTTAGTGGAATGTACAATAGCTTTTTTAGTATAGAATGATACTTAGTGGAATGTACATACTTCTTGTAGTGTTGGCATGTTTTTCGGTGGAATCACTAGTCAATAGAATTCTTTTGACGTAACTAGTTTTACCCACATTAGTTTCGTCTTGTCTAGATCTACCTTGAACCGACGTTTCTCATTTCACGGTTCTATAAAAGTCACTAGTCTTACATGTATTATTTATCAATTCAAACAGAACACTTTGACGACAAACTTCTCACCTACATTCTCTTGTTTGTCATCTATTTATTTCTTGTCTTTTGATCGTATTTTTATTTTGTCTCTACATATCATCTTTTGTCTTCATTCTTATTTTGGCCTCATATGGCCTCTCATTCAATAGGAGCCACGTGGAATAAGAGAAAGAGTATGATGGCCTTGGTGACAGCCATGGCTGCTCAATTGCCACGTGGGAAGGTTTTCTCAAAAAAAGACACGTGTGGCAATTCTAGTCGCAATTTCTTTTACTAGTGACGGTTTGCAGAAGATCGAGCTGGGGATTTTTCTAAACCGTTTTATTCTTTTATTCAAAAAGTCAAAGTAACTTCAAATGTAATAATTAATAAGAGGAAAGAATCGGGCAATATGTACTGTACCGCCCTTTTGTATGATTTACAAGTACACCGCCAATCGTTATTAGCGTATAGTAATTATTAGTGTAAAGAAAAAATTAGCGTCATTCATTCTAACTTAGTTCCAGGAGACGTGGCAGATTATGGTCCATGTCCTTAAATAGTGTAATTTATTATGTTTAAGGTATCAATGTCAAAATTTTGGGGTGCCGATATAGCGTACATAAGGCTAATAACGATTCACGGTGTACTGTACACCGCGAATCGTAATTAGAGTAATGAAAAAATTAGAGTACAAAAACGAAAAAAAAAAATTAGAGTAATGAACGCTATTTTATGTGATAAAGGTTTTTCAACTATGAAGTTTACTCTAATTTATTTAAGTACTCTAATTTGGCACGCTAATATCCTCTACTGTAAATAAGGTATTCGTACAGAATTTGGCAAAACGTACAGTTTATCGTCACTATGACGTTTGCACTACGCGGTTTGTTAAAACGCAGTACATGATAACGACCTGAATTAAATCATTATTTGTACTTTTTTAATTAAAAAAGTACAATTTTGCACGGTCGGAGGTCGTCCGTACTCTACACTATTTAAAAGGAACCTATATTAGAATTAAAAATGCTAATTAAACTCTACCTTAAATAGAATAATGAAAAAATTAGAATATTTTACTCTATTTCATGTGATAGAGTCGAAATTTCGAGCGACCGAATTAGAGTAATTTACTCTAATTACGATTCGCGGTGTACTGTGACGGTCCACTTCTATTTGTTGGTTTGTGTGACGCCCGTACATTTTGTTTGTTTCGTCGTCGTTCAAACCATAGTTCAAAAGTAGGCTTTTTTATGGTAGGCCTTTGGTAGGCGCACAACACTTTGCACAAAACTCGCGCAGCGTAGGCATACTGTATGTGTGTGCGTCGTGCACACTCCTGTACGAACGTCCGAATCTGACGTAAGATCAAAGTACAGCGCAGGCCGCCGGACGGAATTTTTTAGCGAACTGACACTGCGTAGGATGACATTCCGTGGGAAAAATAACCGGGAAAAAAAAAACCTTAAAAAAATCTCAAATAGCGTAGTTTATTCTATATTTTTCATTACTCTAATTACGGCTATTTCCAAGTACCTTAAAAAATGAAAGTACGTTGTCTCTTAAATAGAGTGGTGTACGGTCTGTGTCAGACCGTACATAAATGTACCTTTTTAAGTTAAAAAGTACAATGAATTAGTTTTAGAAACCGCGGACGCATGAGTATGTGCGTTCTAAAAAGGGAAAAAAAAAAAATGTCATAAAAAATCCCGCTCACACATATTCGTCTGACAGCCGCGTTTCGACCGTGTGAACGCCAACGGGGTTGGTCCGTAGGTTTTGGTAATTTTTTTGGCAGTGTGGTAATTTTTGTTTTTTATCGTCCCTTACTGCGTGGTTGGTCAATTTGAGGCTTTATTTAGTGTGGCCCTCAAAATTGCAGACGCTAATATGACAGATTGTCCTTTCGTAAGTTGTGTTATGGGCTTTTCATGTGATCTTCTTAAATCGCCTACTTTTCATCAACGACCGTCTGATCGCCCAAATCTGACGGTTTAAATTAAAAGTCCCTCAAAACTCACAGAAATATTTTTTTTTGTCCGATTTTTTTTCAAAATTTAGACATGTCGTTTAATTCTCTATCGATCGATGTGCAACTCAACCCTGTTCCTATTTTATTTCATTTTGCGGCCAATACAATATGGGTCTTAAGGGCATATTGTATGTTTTGCGTACAATAGGCATATTGTATGGGCGTACGGACACCTACTTTTGAACTATGGTTCAAACTGGAAGCGACGATGTGGAATGTCAAGTGTCGGTGTACTTATTTTTTTGTCTTTTTGTAACTATAGTACAGTTAGGGTTGGAGAGGTAACAAAGGATTTTATTGGTTTGTAGGAATATTGCTCGTTAGGGTGCATTTTCATGTGCCAAAAGAAAGGTTTTTTTTTTACGTTTTCCTCAAAAATTTACCGCCGTACAGATAAAATCTATAGCCGTACGAATAGGGTGGAAAAGCTGAAATACTCAGGTTCAAACTTAGAATGTACTACATTATGTTGTTTTGAGTTTTTTGGCCCACAGCCAAGTCATGCCACGTCATTTTTAAACATTACCTTAAAACATAATAGGAGATGTGGCTTATATTAAGGTATTGCCGATCTACAAATAGGATCGAACGTTTAAAACAAATTCAAAAGTTTTTGACGAGGAGAAGGACACTAATGTTTTATTTTGGGCATTTGCATCCAGCACATATGTTTTTATTTGCAAGGGTCTCAAGAATTAAATGTCATTTCACGACGACTGGACAAGAGAGTCAAAGGTAAAGGGCATCTTCTTCAACCATGAACAGAGAAGGGTTGGAAGGCTGCACGTCTACAATGTCACGCAAAGACATGCGACGCCATAAGCAGTTCAAAAAAAATGTTTGACAACATAGACTATAGACTTTTACAACCATCATAGGCATTGTCGACTTATACAATCGTCACAAACTTAAGTAACGATTTCGTTTTTTTGCATTGGGACACTTAGACGGGGTGCCCATGTGTTAAAGTAACAATTTTTTTCTGTCCTTTTCCCAAAAAATGGGACTTGCAACGAGAAATCCTACGCCGTATGAAAAACGTGTGAGAACCGAAGTACATTTTGCGTCATTTTGAAACTTCGGGTGGACTCCAATTTGGCGTTATTTTTTTTTCGAACCACTGCAATTGTATGCCAGCCCATCTTCAAACTTCCATTAAAATCGGCTCACGAGGTGATTTTCTTTAAAGTAATAGTTGATCGACGAATAGGAAAACGTTATCGCACACCGCTTTTGATTTTTTTTTGCACGAGGAAGAGTGCAAGCTATTTTTTAACTGTTCGTCGTCACACGCATGTACTTAGAAAAACAACGAGCATGTATGGAAAAAAAATGCGAGGGTCTCAAACATCTGCAATCATTCATGGGTCTTTTGCAAAATTTTACAACGTCCTCGTCTCTCCCCTCACTCTACCGCTCCTCTCTCCCTCTTCTCTAAATGAAATACAACAATAATGGTACGGAGTGAAAGAGCTTTTTTTTCCTTTTTCTTAATACCTTAGGTAGTACTTTGATGGCATATTGAGTGATAAAAGATAAAAAATAGAAATCGGGAAGCCATGGCGAAAATTTTTCGTACAAATGACGTCACAAGGTAGCATGACGTCGCAATGTCACACGACCCTAAACATCTACAATGTCACAAAAAACTCGACGTCCACAAACGTCGATGTTTTTGTAGACCTAACCATTTTTTTGCAAGTTTCGTAGTCGTCTTCAAGCGCCGTCTTCAAGTTGTACCCATATAAAAAATCGTCGCATTTCGAAGTTGCGATTTCATACTTGGACATAGGAACACTTCCAAAAGTACTCCGGTGAATCATCGCTAAAATCCAAAGTTTCATTCAAAGTTTTGGTTACATGGGCACGCTGCCTTAGAAACCGTGTTCTCTACATTTTCGCTACAATACGAAGTAAGTTCCTTAAGTGACGATTACATGCGAATGCACCCTTACTCCGTTAACTTTTTAAGCTAGCTAAGACCTGCAGCACATGTCGATATTCCATAAGAACTAAAAGCAAATTAACGGAATAGATCATTGTAGTGGCTATTTTGGTTGCACACAGTCACTTACGTCACCTTATCAAAAATTGTATACGTTAACAAAACTCCAACAACCAATGTAAAAAAAGAGTGTTGCATGTAGACAATTTTTCACTTTTACGTGAACTACACTTTGACAACACATGTTTCACCTTGACGGTCAAATCTAAACTCAACGGGACTAAACTCTACCAATGTGTACTTAAAATGTACAACCTTTGACAAGTTGATGTTGGTGACTGTGAGCAAGTCGCTACAATAATCAACTCCCTACATTAAGAATGAACCCCACACATTGAGTTTTTCCATCAAGGCATAAGATGGCGCCACGTAATCATCGAAAGAATATTTGAACACGCATGATCTCGACGTGAGCAATTTCGCCAGCACTGTTCTCACAAGCTTTATCACTACAAAAAAGAACTATACATAGTTGCAAGTGACATTCTAAAACATATCGAATAAAAGACCGTGTACACCGTCGAAAAATACCTTGCAAAAAAAAAACATTATTTTATTTCCGATGCATATATTGCTCCTACAAATTAAAAGAACTACCTCCTAAAAAACGATTACATGCTGGATAAGCCTTTCAACCACTCCCCTCTCCCTCTCCCTACCTCTCTCTCTCTCTTCCCCTCCAAGGCTCCCTTTTTCCTCTCCTTCCCCCTCCCTCCCTCACCCTCTCTCTTTCTCTCTCCCCCACTCCCTTTCACTCCCCCCCCCCTCTCTCACACTCTCTCTCCCTCTCTCTTTCCCCCTCCCTCACTCTCTATCCCTCCCTCTCTCCCTCACGAGCTCTCTATATCTCACTCGTATATCAATTCTGCAATTTACAATACAACCTCCTAACGAACAAAAATAATAATACCGTCAAGAAACAAAAATAAAGAAATCAAAGCAATTTTATTCTTCGTCTTCTTAGTTCTCTTGCTATCGCCCTAATGTGTAAATCCAACACATATTTCCTTCTTATTTTCGATTTGTACTCCGAAATAACCTTTGGTGGTAAAGAATCGACGATCGATTGACAAGCCCTACTTTTCGGAGGCAAAAGTATCCCTCGAAAATGACCTAACCATATTTCCTCAGTACTAAGTATTGGTCGTAAAGTATTTTTGAGAAACGGAATCCATTTAACATCGTGAACTCGAACAACGGAAACCATTCGAGGATTCACCATCCATTTTCTTCGTCCGAAAGAGTCGGGACAAGTGTGGGGATCTTGCACTCGTTTTCTAATATATTTCGCGATACAAACGGGATTCACTTGTCGATAAACAGTGTTTTCGACCAACCACGATTTCGAGCTTTTGGATTTTACACAATAATGGATCGGGTACATAACAGTTCCGAAAGAAACGCCGTAAGTTTCCGTATTGTTGATATATAAAAAGGATGAGAGAGTGTTGGGAGGACGAATGACGAGGTATTCATCTCCATCAAAGTTGAAAATCCATCTGAACAGAATGGAACCAAATTTTACACAAACAAGGTATTAAAATAATGGAAAATGGTTACAATAACAGGGAAAAGGGGAGAGAGGTGAAACGAGTAAAAAAGAGAGTGAGGAGGGAGCAAGAGAGAGAGAGGTCTAAGAGGATAGGAAAGGTGGTAGATGGTTAGAGATGAGAAAGGGAGAGGGAGAGGAAGAGGGAGAGGGAGGGAA
>JBBHKE010002971.1:0-36495 GCA_037447655.1 Zygnema cylindricum | reverse complement strand
ATGTCCAGAAATCTTCAATGTCATATTTCTCAAAATCCAATTACCACATTGTCAATGTTTTAAAATTCCAAAATCGCCCAATTCAAAATCTGAAAATTATAAATTTTTTAACCTATCAAATATCAATGTCCAGAAATCGTGAATGTCAAATTTCTCAAAATCGAATTACCACATTGTCAATGTTTGAAAATTCAAAATCACCCAATTCAAAATCTGAGAATTATAAAATTGTTAACCTATCAAATATCAATCCCTAGGAATACTGATAGGATCTTCAGGCTTCCCTGTACGTCATTCCTCGAGCCACTCCGAGGGATTCCAATAAAACCGTTTGGCGAAGCTGAAGGCAAGGTCCCGATGTTGCGTGTCGACCGGGTGGGAAGAAGAAGTCGGGAATTTCCTCTCCCGGTTCACTTTCCTCCTCCGGATCTCTTCGGCTCCCTCGCAGGAGGAATACATCGTCGCCACTAGGGTATTGCTCCTCTGCTTTCTTCTCCGCGCTCTCATATGATTGCTCGTCCGCGGTACTCTCCTTTTTTGGGTCCCGCATCACTTCAAGATCTGAGGCACGCTCCTCTATCGGTGGAGGTATCGGTGGAGGTGTCGGTTCCCTCTCCGGCTCTTCCGCGTTCGATAGCTCATGATCTTCCTCATCCTCCTCATCTCCCTCTTGTAGTGGATTATACTCGGGGTCCTGTGAATTCTCTGACCCCTCCCCTCCACTGGTGTTTGCTGGCTCGGCCTCGCTACTGGCGGTTCCCTCAGACTCCAGCCTTGCTTCTACCTCCCTTCTCCTGTCCGCTTCCACCATGGCCTCCGCCGCCATTAATAATCTTCCGCGGCGGGTCACATCCTCATACCCCACTCGTACAAGTCTTCTCCTCTTCGGCGTTGGAGAGGACGATGACTTCATAGACACCGTTGAGCAAAACAATTCCAGTAACTCTACGAGTGAAGGCAAACTGATTGAGTAGAGGGAAGCAATTTCCAAACTGCTGAGACAGGGTTGGTCGCGAGGGTGGATGATGGCTTTATCAACGAGGGTTGAGGGTTTCACTTTTGGGCTCTGCGAAGCGTCCCAGCGTGCGAGGGTATCGCAGCGTCCATCATTTATAAACCTGCGCTGCTGCGGTGAAACCGAGGGTTCGTCGTTACCCACATAGTGAAACACAATTGCGCCGTTGCGCTTTCCTGTCAGCGCAGCGGCGGTGCTGCGATCCTCTGGCTGCCTCATAACGCTGCCATGGCTGCGCTGCCACAGCGCTGCGGTGTGGTAACGTCGCTGTTGCGCTCCTTTGCCACGTCCCTAAGATAATTGCGATGGTTGCGACACTGCGATTGGCTCCTTTATTGCGGCCGCTGCGATTCCCCCTCCGATAAGGCTGAGTGTCCTCACTCCGCTGGAATCGGCGTAGCAACTCTGGATAGTGCAGATCCCTCTTGTCCACCCAAGAATCGTCCTCAGCACCGTAGCCCTTCCAACGCACCAAATATTGCTTGGAGTTGGAATTTCGAGAGAGACGTGTCTGAAGGATCTTTTCCACCTCATACTCGTCTGAGGTTCCCTGAACGGGTGGTTAAGGGGTATTCTGTCGTCGATTAGGGAACACCGAATCAGGATCGCAGAATGGTTTATGAAGGGAAACATGGAAGACATTGTGGATATGCCATTCCTGCGAAATATCCAACTTGTAAGCCACGTCGCCCACATTGGAAAGAACCGTGAATGGGCGTGTGAATTTTGGTGTCAGCTTCTTAGAGAGTGCACCTGGCCAGGATAGGTTCGCCATATTAAGGCGGACCTTGTCCCCCACGCTAAAGACGGTGTCCTTTCGGTGAGCGTTGGCTTGCGACTTTTGACGATCCTTTGCCATTTGGAGCACATTGGTTGCCTTTTCCAAGTTCTCTCCCAGTGTTCTGGCAAAATCTAGAGCTGCAGGCATTTGACAGTCCACTACCAATAAGTTGTGAGGAAGAGTTGGCTGTCGTCCATTGAGCGAAAATGGCGTAGCATTGGTGGATGAGTGTACCGCACTATTGTACGCCACCTTAATCGATGTTAAATGGTCCACCCAATCTGTTTGATGCACCGAGACATACAACCGCAACGCTTCCTCTAGGGTTCGATTTACCCTTTCAGTCTCACCATCAGTTTGAGGGTGGTATGCTGTGGACATGGCCAGCTGCGTGCCACATAACGCAAATACGTTTTGCCAAAAGTGGCTAACGAATTTACGATCGCGGTCGCTGACGATCTTTTTCGGAAGTCCGTGAAGGCGGAATATCTCCCGAAAGAATAAGTTCGCGATATCCCGTGCTGTGGCTGTGGTGGAGGTGGGTAAGAAATGGGCCATTTTCGTCAAGTAATCCACGACGACGAAGATTGAGTCGTAGCCCTCCTTAGTCAGCGGAAAGGCCACGATAAAATTCATCGAAATCGCCTCCCAAGGAACATATGGTATGGGAAGGGGTTGTAACAGGCCTTGTTGCCCTGAATCCGCTTTGTTCCTATTACAGGAGTCACAAGTTCTGACATATTTTGCAATGTCTCAAGTCATGTTTGGCCAGTAATACGCCTCAGCGACACGTGCGGTTGTTTTATCCCGCCCAAAATGCCCACTGAGGGGCTCGTCGTGACTAACTTGAAGAATCGTGTGACGGAGTTCCGTATTTGTTGGAACATAAAGTCGTGTTGTCTTACTCGGTCTGTACCGCCACATACCGTTGGCGGTTCGAACGAGTACCTTCCGTTTAATTAGTTCCTTTAGTGAATCATCTTTGTCGTAGGCGGCCTTTATCCGACTGAACCACTGTTCGTCCACCTACACCGTACTGGTGACTGTGCTGATTTTTGGATCTTGCGCTGCGGTTGATGCTGCGGTGTTCTCCTTCACAGCACATACGTTTTCATGTTGCGGTGCTTGCGGTCGTTGCTCCGCTACTAGCGCAGTGACTCAGGGTCTTCTTGACAGCGCATCCGCCGGGTTCGTCTTGCCCGACTAATATTCTATGACAAGTTCCGGGCCGAAGGACTGTATATACGTCATCCAACGCACTTGTTTCTTGGACAACTTTTGCTGGGTTTGGAGATATTGTAAGGCGTGGAGATCCATGATAATCCTGATCCGTTTTCCTTGGACGTAACATTTCCAAACCTCAAGTGCATTGATGATAGCTATTGTCTCCTTCTCCTGGGTGGCCCAGTTCAGCTCTACTGCCTTTAGTTTTCGACTGTCGTAGGCGATGGGTTGAAGACCTTTCCCTTGATCTTGCATAAGGATCGCTCCAATAGCCGTATCGCTAGCGTCGGTAATTATCGTCCAAGGTAAGTCCGGGTCGGGAACAGCTAACACAGGGGCGGTAACGAACCGCTCCTTTAGTGTGTTAAAGGCTGCCCCTTGTGCCGCTTTCCAATCATAGGGCACGTCATTTTTCAGCAATTCCGTGAGCGGTGCAACGATTTTTGCGAAACCTTCGACAAAACGTCGATAATAGGAGCATAGTCCTAGAAAGCTCCGTAACTCCGTAATATTCGCCGGCTGCGGCCACTCGTTAACTGCCCTTGTCTTATTTGGATCCACTGCGATTCCGTCGCGGCTCACCACATGGCCTAAAAAATCAATCTTCTCGTTGAAGAAGTCACATTTACTTCTTTTTGCGTATAACTTATTTTCCCGAAGGACTTGGAGGACCGTCCGTAAGTGCTTCATATGCTCCTCCTTCGTTCGGCTATACACCAGTATGTCGTCTAGGAAGACGATCACAAACGTGTCCAAATATTGGCGAAAGATGGAATTCATTAAATGCATAAAGGTTTGCTTGTGCGTTAGTCAACCCGAACGGCATTACTCGAAACTGAAAATGACCGTATCAAGTTCTAAACGCCGTCTTCTCCACATCTTCCTCGACAATTCTTATTTGGTGGTAACCGCTCCGCAAGTCTATTTTCGAAAAATACTTGGCACCTCGAAGTCGATCCAACAATTCGTCTATCCTCGGTAGGGGGTACGCATTCTTCACCGTTAATTTGTTCAGCGCTCGATAGTCTACACACATACGGAAACCTCCATCTTTCTTGTTCACGAAGAGAACGGGGGCTCCATACGGTGACTTTCTCGGTTCGATTACTCCGGCTTCGACCAATTCCGCGAGTTGCTTTTTCAGTTCGTCCAACTCGGTGTAGCTCATCTTGTACATCCGATTAGCCGGGGGTACCGGTCCGGGAACAAGCTCTATCTTATGGTCTACTTCGCGCTTCGGAGGTAATCCTTTCGGGAAGTTTTGGGGGAAATACATCTACATACTCCTCGAGAAGTTTTGTCACGACTTCCGGGGCCTCTTCGGAAGTCTTTCCAATGTCGTCACTTTCGTTGGAGTCGAAGTCGGGGTCCTTTTTCTTCCATTCTCCCGGAATCTCCTCCTTCGGCTCCTCCATTGGCTGGACGACCGCCATACCAATCGTTTCCCCTTTCCTGCGTGCCCTTTTCAGCTGCAAGGCCGAAAGCAAACGTCCCTCTTCCGCTCCCTTACCAGCCGCTCCCGCTTTTACCTCAAACTCTTCTTCACCTTTCTTCACTCTCATGATGTCACTTCTCCAATCTATCGTCGGATTCCATTTTTGCAGCCACGGCTTCCCCAAGATTACCTCATGGTCTCCAAGAGGTAATACATGAAGCCAGTCATACCATCGAAATTTCCCGATTCCGACGCGTAATCGCGGAGTACGATGGGTAATGGATAAGGAACTTCCATCGGCTAATTGTACCGACTGGTAATCCTTTAACACCACGAGAGGAAGTTTCATCTTTTTCACCGTTGCTTCATTAATTAAATTCCCCGATGCTCCCCAGTCTACCATGAAGTTAGCTGTGCCTACTCCGATTTGACCTCTAAATATCAAAGGCTCGCCTCCTTCACCGGCTAACCTCATGACGGTAAGCTTTCCCTTCTTGGGACCCTTCCGTTTCAGACACTCTCGAGCCATATGATCCGGGGAACCGCACTGAAAACATAAGCCATTCTGTCTCCTTCGCTCCGCTGGAGCTCTTCGGGGGATAAGTTAGGGGTTTGGTCTTGGTAGGTTTCTTCTTTCTTCGCAGGACTTTGACCATTTCCTTATCCTCGTTAATTGCTCGAAGCTCCATGGGGGTTGGACCATCGTCTCGCCGGCTTCCTCTGCCGCTGCTCGACCCGTAATGATAAGGTTTCCAGAGGTTGAAGTTGACCGAATCAGTCCGCTCCGCAAACTGGATGATTGTCGAGAGAGTAGGAGTAGTGCTTTCCCGAGCAAGCCATTGTTCCACATACCTACGAATAGATGACTTAAGCCCTTTCACGTAGCGATCCACGGCTTCATCTTCCGTCATCGTAGGTATTTATACTTTACACTCCAAGAACCGTTGCGTAAACTCCAACACCGAGGTTCGTTGCCTCAATACTGCGATCTTATCTCTTGCTGTCTTTATCGTGTTTACGGGCTGCCAAGTGTCGCGGAGGGATTGAACCAAGAGAGCCCAGACAGTAGGTATCTCATCTTCCTCCACCAATGTTCTCCACCATGCCCCTGCTGCCCCCTTTAAAAGACCACCCGCGTACTGAATCTTCTCTCGATCCGATAGGCTAGGAAAACTCTCAAACTCTCGAGATAGTTCGCAACAGAGAATAGCCAGGTGTCAAGGTTTTTGTGTCTTGCAGGGTCAATCTCCTCGGGAAGTCTTAATTTCGGTCTCCTGACGTCTCTCACCATGCCTCTTTGAGGTCGCTCCCCAAGACGAGACTCCAAGACTACAACGGTGTTACTGAGCTGCGCGTTCTGTAATCTAACACTTTCCAACTCCCTGAGAACTTGCGCTAACATTTCTGTAGTGGATACGCCGTGTTCGTCTATATTGTCGAGTCACAGGGGAAAGCTTCGATACCAGTGTAAAAGGGTAATAATGCACTCGGCACACCACAATGCACAGCGAAAACACACTAAGGATCTTCCCGTAGCAACAGTAGGATCACACAGCATTGACAGACAAGGTTGCGCTTTATTTCTTGGGAGAGAGAATACAAGGTTGCGCTCACTGAGAAGATCTACCCAAAGAAGAGTCTGCCACTCACTAGACCTACTTCACTATTTAAAGTAGCTAGCTGCTAGTCAACCTAGTACTATACAACTGTACAACCGTACACGTGGACCTACTCGGTCAACCTAGGCTTATCCAAACATTCTTCTAGAACTACACCGCGCAATCTACATTTTTCGGCGTTGCTATGCTGCGCTGCTATGTCGCTGCACTACTGAGTTGCTACACTGCTAAGTTGCTATGCTGCTACGCTGCGGTGGTCTGGGATCGCAGCTGCGCTGCACAGGGACCGCAACTATAGCAGTCTAACCCTAGCCGCTAAGTGCCCACCTCTGTAACCCTGTTACACTACGCCTCGCTCTGCCGGTCGGAGGTTCGAGTCCTGTAGGACTCACCTTTTGGTAAGAGTGACTTATGTCACTCTTTCGTCTTGCCTTTAGAGCTAAGGTAGCCACGGCTCCACCATCCTTTCTTTCTCACCACCCATTCTTTCCTTTAGTGACTACAACAAGTATGGGGGATAGAACCTTTTGGTAAGAGTGACTTATGTCACTCTTTCGTCCTACCTTTGGAGCTAAGGTAGCCTAGGCTCCACCACCCCTTCTTTCTCACCACCCCTTCTTTCTTTCAGTGACTACAACAAGTATGGGGGGTAGAGAGAGAAGGTGGAGGCAGGCTGCTTGCGCTTTTGCCCTTTTTATTAGTCTATCAGACCTAGAAATTACTCCCTAAATCTAGTGATTTTTAATAGTAAACATATTTTGTGATTGGATTGGGTGTATTGATAACCTCTTTGAGCTGGTAACAATAAAGGTTTTTTACTTGTCAAGTGTTGCTACACAATACAAAATGCAAAGAAACATATAAGGATTTTTACATCTTTCGTAAAACCTTTCCCTTCTTCCATTCTTCCTTCCTTTCTTTCTTCCTTTCTTCCTTTCTTCCCTTCTTCCTTTATTCCCTTCTTTTTTGTTGCATTCTTCGCTAGACCTCGCCCTTCCTTTCAAGTTCCTATCCTCCCTGTCTTTTTGATTCCCTTTCATTTTCTTTCCCTTTTTTCCCATTCTCTTTTTTTTCTTTCTCTCCTATTTCATTATCTTTTCTTCCCTACCCTTCCCACCCTTCCCTCCCCTCCCCTCCTCTCCCTTCCCTTGGCCTCCCCTCCCCCCCTGTACGGCTTCACCCCTTTTCATAACCAAACCCTAACATCTAACCATGCGATATTCGTCCTTTTTGAAAAACACAAAAAATGGAATTCCACTTTCGAGTATCCGTCTCGAAAAGATCGTCGGATCCTCATGTTGACTTTGTTGTTTTCCTCTTACGAACGATTATTGGACAGCTGGAAGATTCCTCTGGATCTCAAATTATTTTTTTATTATTTGTTTTACGAGAATTTTTAAGAATCAAAACATAATTTACACAGTACTATACATCGTGTATCGCTATTAGGGTTAATGTTTTTTTAGTCTCTTATAACATCTTTTTTTCGTACACACTTGTCGGATTGTTGATTTGACGGTTGCCATTGAAAGGTGAGATTCTCAGCTTCAACTTGGCAGTCTCAGATTAATAATCGGACAAGTGTGTACGGAGAAATGATGTCTTAAGTGGCGAAAAAAGTATTTACACGACTAGCGATACATGGTGTACCGCTGAAAGTGTTCGTTTTCTTTTTAGGATTTCAGTTTCAGTCGATTTCGTATTCTACTCCGTGTGTTTTGAAATACTGTACGTTCTGCAGGTTGAACATTTTATAAAGTGAAACAACTTATGATACGAAATAATTTTAGTACGATGTAATTCTGAAAGTACAACAAAGTCGTTGTGATTCGTTCAAATTAAAAAAATGCTTCCACGTGTCTATGTTTCACGCGTCTCTCACCAAGTTTGGGAACCTTCATGAATCCGCTTATTCTCCTTGCTTTTTATTCGAGCGGCCCAGTACAGGTAAGTACAATTCGTTGGCGACTCGGTAAAAAATTAATGCTAACGTCAAGACACCGTGAATTTGAATTAGTGTTGGTAACACCAATTCAGCGTCCTTTAATTTTCATCCTCGAATCTAAAATAGAATTGGTAATGAAAATTTTGTTATTTTTTCCTTTACGGTAATAACTACGGTTTAATTTAGTGTTAATTATTCTAGTGTTGACAGTTTCTAAATAGTGTAGTGTACGAAATTTGTCATATCCTGTTCCCACCGGAAAAAAAATCACTTTTGCAACAGACGGGCGTTCGAATAATGTACGGATTTCCGAGCACCGACCTTTTTGTTTTCGGAATTTTTCGGAAAACCGTACAAATTAACTTCCTCAAAATATTGGGGGATATTGAAGTCAAGTTAAAGTAGCGTATTTTTGTAAAACAGACCAACGGTAACCCGAAAAGTTGACGTAGCAAAAACAACATCCGAACGACTATTTCGTTGTTTTCGCACGTAATAGTAGTAAGGGTACTTTCACATGTAACTGAAACTTAGTCTTGTTACTTTGTTTTTTAGTGAAGATTCTCCGTACAACTTTCAAAACATTTGTATGTAAAGAAAATGAAATGTAACTTTAACTTGTGACGGATGTAGACGTAGGTGCAATTTGTGACGATTGTAAACGCGTACAAAACTAGCGACAATTGATGACGTTTACAAAATAGAGACGGTTGTAGACGTCTACCTACTTGTGACATTGTAAATGTTTAGGGTTTGTGACAATTTGACGTCACGCGTACTTATGATAGCGTCGACGTCACAAATTCCAAAACATTCCGCCATGGTTTCTCGGTTTTGTTTTTTCATCTGTTCTCACTCTACTTGCCACCAAAATAAGCTAAAAGACAACCAAAAGAAATATTCTTAGTAGATCTTTCATTTGATACCTTTCTTGCCTTTTTTCGTTGCAAGAATTGTGAGATAGACGCATTAGTGGGAGAGAGAGAGAGAGAGGGGCGCTTTCACGGACTTTGCTTTTGCGAAATGGCGTCCGTTGGTCGAAATCCCCTCCACAGCCCCTGTACGGAAAAAAACGCACGAAAAAAAGTCACGCACAGGCTGAAACGTGCGATGGGTTTTTATTTTGGTACTTCACACTCAAAAATTGTAAAAAAATCCGGCAAGTGTGACAACATTTGCCTATTCGTTTACCTCTTGGAACTTTATTTAAAATTACCTCGCGAGGTGATTTTTATGAAGTTTGAAGATGAGATGGAAAGACGT
Source organism: Zygnema cylindricum (assembly GCA_037447655.1). NCBI lineage: Eukaryota > Viridiplantae > Streptophyta > Zygnematophyceae > Zygnematales > Zygnemataceae > Zygnema > Zygnema cylindricum. The sequence goes on along the minus strand of JBBHKE010002971.1, from coordinate 27,213 downwards.
GAAATTGGGTCGAAATGCGTTAGACGATAAACTGCTTCGCACTAGACGACAAATTGCAGTACCTTTAACGTTTTTTGGTAACGCAACTTGTACGGTGTTAATTTCATTTTTTTGGTACGGCTGCGGATTTTCTCGTTTTTTTCTAAGTTATGGAGGAAAACGACAGAAAACAACTGTAACTTTAGCACATGCGTAAGTTCTGTGGTCTCCATTGACCCACAGAATGAGCAGCGTATGTAAAGCCTCTAGGATAATATTTGCCCCTTCTACTTTCCCGCTGAATAAGCGCCGCCCAGGCACACAAATATTCTGACCACTCTCACCAGATTTTTTCAAAATGTCTTCATTAGCCCTTAGTTTTACAACCCATAGCAAAAGCAGCAACAGTTGGTGAGGACCAGGTGGTGAGCAGCAAGAGTAGAGTTGCAGAAGCAGGTGGTGAGCGGCAAGAGTAGAGCTGCTACAGCTGCTAGCAGCTAGCAGGTGCAGCAACAGACTGATGCATATTAGCAGCAGGTGATGCATATTAGCAGCAGGTGCATCAACAGATGCAGCAACAGCTACTGAGTAGCAAGAGCACGAGGAGAGCACGAGGAGCTGTTGAACATCAACAGCAACAGATGCTGATCAACAGCACGGCAACAGCAGCAGTTGAGCAGCATCATCAGAATCATCAGAGGCAAAACAGCAGCAACGGCAACAGCTGTTAAACAACAACAACAACATGTGGATATTTTTTTTCAAATTTACGAAAAAAAATCAACATTTTTGTGTTTGTTTGCAGCCACGTAATGACCATGCTATTGAGTGATCATAATCCATGCATTTGTTTTTTTAATTTTAATGGTTAATTTTTAAAATTTTCGGTTTACTGCAAAAACTATCACATAGTGTTTACAACCACATCCAAAATTTAACGTTAAAAATTGATAATTTTATTAAATTTCCATTCCAATCTTTTAAAACTAATCTGGTAAAAAATACCGGATAACATAACAAGAAAATCATGCAGCCTAAAATTGATGCTTCTCCATTCATTGACACGAATTTCCTGTGTACTTGAGAAAGAAGCTTCACCTGCTTACTGCCTGTGTCAACCACTTTTGTTGGAACCGCCTCGTTTTTTTTCTCCGACCGCCAATACTTTCAACTTCAAAAAAATAAAAGACAAGTTACTAATTGTCTGATACAAAATGTAAAATAGCGACATTTAAGGCAATTTACTTTAGTAATTAGGGTGGAATTGCCCGGTTTGGAGAGCACCTTTACAAAAAAAATGATAAAACGAGAAAAAGAAAGAGTTGCTGGACACGAATTAAAGAATAAGATAAGATTTTGCGGAAGAACCATAAAAAATACTTTTGGGAAAAAAATGCAAAAAATCGAGGAAAATAATCAAAGGGAATCCCTAAAAGAATAAAAAAAAAACTAAAAAAAAAAAAAGAGAAAATGATAAATAAACAAAAAAAGGAATAAAAATAGGACACATAATATAAATGACGAATAAATACCTTTTACGTCGTTGAAAAATGGCTCTCGTTCTATTATCTCGTGTTCTTGGCCAACCAGCGTTCTGTTGACTCTTATATTGAATATGACAGAACGTGAAACATGGAGTGTGAGGGAGCGTGATAGTGGAAGTGGGAGAGTGTGTACGGTAGGTGGAGAGGGTACGGTAGAAGGAGAGAAACTACACCGCGCATCGTTATTAGTGTCAAGGTCACTAATTTGGGTTCTTAAAATTTTGATTTTTTTCCAAAAATAGTACACGTGATTTTAATTTTTCCTTGACGTTAATTGAGGTTCAGTACAAATTAGCGTACAGAACGAAAGTACATTAATATGTAAATAGTGTGGTGTACGGTCGATGTCAGACCGTACATAAATGTACCTTTTTAGTTGAAAATTTTACAAAAAATGAATTAAATCGGACGCGTTCGCATAGGAACGTGCGCTAAAAAAACGTGATTGGTCTGATATGTAAATAAGTCTGACATGTACGGATATTTAAATTTCACTACGGTGTACGATTTTTCATATTTTGTACGGATACATATAATAATGTATATAATCGTACAGAAAATTTTCCATTTTTGCTGTTCCAAATTAGCGTTAACACTGAAATTAGAATAAACCTTTTTTTTTTTAATTTTCAAATTCTTAATTAGCGTCAATGACGGTATATTTACTTACACACTATTTAAACTTTGACACTAATAACGATGCGCGGTGTACTCTCTCGCGGATCTGGTGAAATGACGCTGAAAGCGAAAGACCCCTGAAAAAAAAAAAATTGTACAGGTCGCAAAGCGACAATTTTTTTTTTTTTATCGACCTAAAGTTTTCCCACTCGTGTAGCTCGTGCGTGGACCGTTTTTCATTCGCCATTTCCGAGGTACTTTCCCTGAAATCAAGTCGCGAGGTGATTTTTGATGAAGTTTTTTGACGGGCTGAATTCTCTTGCCCAGGGGTCGAAAAAAGGAAAACGCCAAAATTCGCTAACATGACGACAAACAAGAAGTACACTCAAAGTATCGACTTGACGTTTGCAGTACACCGCCAATCGTTATTAGCGTGTAAGTTTTTTTAGCCTATACCAATAATTAGCGTGGTTTACGCTAATTGGGAATTTGAAAATTTTCGAAGAAATCGTCTATTCTAATTAGAATTAGGGTTTCTTTTAAATAGTGTGGATAATTCTATTTGAGAATAAAAAAAAAAAAAGCGGGACGGAATTAGCGTACACAACGCTAATAACGATTGGCGGTGTAGTTTTAAAGAATTGCTTTTATTGTACGGTTAAAGTTTTTCTCGTACGAAACTGCGTTTTGGGTGAAAACGACAGATTAAAGTCGATACTTTAATACATGGGGACGCACCCTTAGATCATGCTTTCTCGTGCAGACTTGTCGGATTGTCAATCCGACGGTTGCTGTTGGAAGGAAAAATTCTCACCTTCCTATTGGCGGTCTCAGATTGAAAATCCAAGAAGTGTGCAAGGAGAAAAGATGTTTTAAGTGGCAAAAAAAACTTTAACACTAGTAACGATTAGCGGTGTAGTGCAGATTGACGTAGATTTACATGGATATTCATGGTGACCATCATGAAAGATCATGTTTCTGCCACAGGTTTAAAAGTTGAGTTGACCTCGGTCCTTACAATATTTTTGTCTTTTGTGTCCACATCCCGACAAACATGAAAGGTTCACAAAACTGTCTCCTAGCCCGTCAAGACAAACAGTCTGGCAGGAGATTTCGATAATGACAACTGTAAACATTTAAAGTTCCGTTTGGCAAGATGGGCAGAATCTGCCAAGATTTTTAAGACCCGTCATTATTTTGAAATCTTCTCGAGAGTCTAGTAATACAGTAACATAGCCATGTCCACGTCTTCTTCTGGATGCTTTTCTGGACGCTTTTGATAAATTCACATCCACTAGAGTGAAACAGATTCCAATATGTTCGTAATGGGAATTCACCCTAAAATAGGTTAAACTTGTCACCATCCATATATCCTGCCAGACTGTATATCTTGACACGTTTGCCGATTGTGTATCTCATTTATCCAAAATTTCTGTCGTTTTGCTGGGGAAAAGACAAAAATACTGCCGGCCCGAGGTCAACTGTACTCATTTGCATGTAAAAATGTCATTTATTAAATTCACTGTAACGTTTCTTATTATCCACGCCTTTTTTAGTATCTTTACTTCCTTGTCTGTCTGTCGCTTGCTGCAATTAACCTTGCGGACAATTCTTTGCCCACAAGAAACCAAGACAATTTTGTCATCGCATCCCCAATTTGTCGTCTTGTCGGGAATGCCCGCTTCGCTGTTCACTAATTCGCGGTCATCGCTACAAGGAACACCAGCTGTTGTTTTCTTCTGATTTCCTTTCGCGCAGTCCATCTATCACGTAGACGACAACTCAGGCAGTTAGCATTGATGTACGGATCACACGAACTTAAATCAGTCGTACAGAATTGTTTTTTTCCTGTAGGACTCTGTACCTTATCGTACGGCCACATTAGAACAGGCACACTTTGCTATCACGACACCGTATTTAAAACGCTTTACAGGAAACTGTTAATAAGGAAAACCACTTCAAAATTTACAATTCCCCTCTCCTGCCCTCTCTCTTCCTTCCATCTTCTTTCCCTCTTCTCTCACTTTTCAAGTCGATTCCCTCACTCCCCTTTCCCACACTTCTCTCCCACTTCTCGTCAGCATCTCTCTCTCTCTTTTTCTATACTCCCTCCTTTCGTTCTCCGCCTGTTACCATCCTCATTTTGCCCACAAGTCTTTCCAGCCATGGCTGCCAGTCACTTGGTATCCTCTCTCCTCTTCCTCGCTCTCGTGGGTGGCGTAGTCGTGACAGCCCAATGTCCCAAATACCGCGTCAACAATGGCTGCAACACGGGGCCGTGTAAAATTGGAGGTCTCAAGGGAAAGTTCGCGGTAAGTGAAAAGGTGATGCGGGGCAAACTTGGTGCTTAGGGAATCCGCAAAATTTTCACCACACTGAACCTGTTCCATGGCTGTTTCTCCGTACAGATTCCGTCCAACTGTCCGTTGTTGGTAGGATACGGAACCGCCGCGTTTTATGTGACGGGCGACCTTCCGTATGACACGGTGGTCAACGCCAATATTCGAGCATACAAAAAGGGTTCGGCGGAAAAATGTTGCCTTAAATGCAAGGATGCATCGAAGTGTACTTTTTGGCAATGGCTTAACATGTACGGATAAACATTCTCACTAAACCTTGTGGTTTAAGAATATACTTGCGAACAACAAAATTGTGATGTGCTATGAATGCAATGATATCAAGTTGCATTGATATTCCACGACTTCAAATTTCCTTCCGTTCTACAAGGTACAATTTGCATCAGTTTAAGAGTTGTGTATTACATCAATAACACTCATATCCTGTTTTTAGCTTAAGTTAGCCTAGCCGGCCCGAACTAACCAAATTAGCCAAAATTAACCGTATTTTTGTACCGATTCGTGTCTTTCAGGGGAGCCTATGGAGGTCTATGCTTTGTGTATCGCGGTGGAAAGGGCCCAGAATGCACACAAAACGTTTTGGTAAAGACAAAGGTGGGTGGAAAATGCAAAGCCACGGTAAACGACGATCCACATTTGGTCGGTGCACACGGCACTCACTACGATTTCAGCGGAGAACCCGACAAAAACTTTTGTCTTGTTTCCGACTCCAACCTCCACATCAACATGAAGATGACCTTGTACTTGGACAACCGTACGGAAAGTGCCACGGTTATCAAGAACGAAAAGCTTTGCGAACATGGATCAAGGAAGTGGGTCTTTTGTGGTTCGCGGAGGGAGAAGGCCATAGTCTCCATTTAGTGGCACGTGGGGGGAAGGAAACTAGTCGTGGGAAGGGATTTTTGGAACTCGCGGCAGTAGACGGTGAGGATCTTCCGAGAATGCAGGTTGGAAATGAGTTGAAAATGGAAGGTGGTCTGACCATCAAGTTTGAGGATATAGAGAAGAAGGGACCTTATGATGTGGACTATTACAGTGTGAAAATCACGGATCTTTTGGACATGGACGTCCGTATTCGTGTGGCAAATCCGTTACTTCAGAGGCCGGAAGACGCCGAGGTCCACATCAACCTCGGGATCAACTGGTTTAAGGTACCATTCTAAGTCTCTCTTTCCCTCTCAAACTATTATCAAACCATATTTTACTGGAGTCGCAGCTTATCCATTTCCCTGTCTTTATTCTCAATCTCAGTCTCGTCCACATTCACTTTCACTTGCAGTCACACATTCTTTAAAATTTCAAGTTCCCACATTTCTTCTCCAACTTCTTTTTATATCTCTATCTATATCCAGACGACTCCCACCGACCTTTTCTGCCCAACTTATCCAAACATCTTTCTCTCCCTCCTTCCCACTTTTTCCCCCTCTCTCTCCCTCTCTCCAGACTACTCCCTCGGTCCACGGAGTCCTCGGCCAGACGTAACGGGAAGGGCGGGAAATTCGTGCCGTTAAATTCTCGCGTCTGGCGGCCCTCCTCCAGCATCCCATTGCGGTCGACAGCGACAGCGGCCGAGGATTCCTCGACGGCGAGCCGACCGACTATGTCACCTCGGGCGTTTTGGATGCGGACTGCAAGTTTTCTAGTTTCCAGGGGAACGCCCAGGGGAACATACTAAAATTGCCAGTGAATTAGGCTGGAGAATAGATTAGGATTCGGAAAAATTGTTTCCAGAGCAGATCACCGACTTTGGAATTTCGGATGTTCGGAGTCGCCTCAAATTCTCTAGTACATTTGCCAAACTAAGTGTCTGTGTAGTTTTCTGGCACAGACCGTTGGCGGGAAGTGGAATGCGAGAGGAATGTTTAATTTTTAAATTCCGATATATAGGGCCGAGAAGAAAGTTTCAGGTTTTTGGGTTCTGACAGAAGTGAGCCAGTCTTCACTGTTGGGAAATGGTTGTATTCTGTTAGCTGAAATTTTGAAGTTTGACATGATTTTTACTAAGGGACTAAGTGAGGGGCATTGCCTCATTGAAAATCCCTAAATCTGGGATATGGATTCAAATTTGGGGAATATTGCTACACAAAAAGGTGAGGCTCAAACGGTTATGTACTTTTAGATTTGGGTGTTAATGTACTAATTGATACTTCTGTTTACTATTATAGTTAGTATTTCAGATCGAATTCTTTCATTTTTTTGTATCATGAATTGGAGGTGCAAGTTCATGAAACCATGTGCCTACATTCTGAATTTTATGACGGGGTTATTAGTTGTGTCTTTTAGTTTTTGATTTAGTGACCTGTTTTTATAACGTAATGTTAAGATTATGTCAATGACAGGATGGAAAATCTATTTGTATGTGAACAGGATTTCTCCTGGTATTTTTAGTGAATGTCGATTTTAACCTTTTAAAATGTTTAAACGTACATTAATATAAATTGGATGTGGCTTTTGAACGACCTCTGCTTCTTCGTCTCCTTCTTGTTCTTTTATCATAAACTTCAGTGCATATGACTTAATGAAAAAAATGTCTGCATCATGTTTTATTTATTTATTGCGGTGATTTTCAGAATGTTGTGGAACTTCACTGTCAAGTGTAAGTATTCTATTGGAATTCACTTTATAAAAGAAGGATTGTTTGCATTTTGGTCATATATTTGTCTTTGAATGTAACATGGAAATTGACAGAAAAATAAATTTGATCGTTGCTTCAATTTTCAACATTAATGTGATCGTCCTAATTTACGATTAGTTTACATCTCTGATAAATAACTGGAAGAATTGTTTTACACCCGAATCGTATTTTCATCAAACACACTTTGCCTCAATATTAGGCATGCACGTACTTCATGTACAAAAATTGATTGAAATTACTTCCCATGGAAGTTCGTAAAATACTCTGTGAAATTTTTCCTTTAACTTTCTCTTTGTTATGTACTTAGACACAACGTCGTTTTTTCCCACTTTGAGGACATTACAATTTGGTTGTTTACAGTCAAAGTCACCAAGTTCGTTTTACGAAGATTCACCATTTGGTAACATTCCGGTAAAAGATTTCGTTCATTAAATGCGGAACCCTATCGGCCCATATTCGGGCAGTAATAGATAGGATTTTCTTTTCCTTACCACTGGAAGAAAAATAATATACATATTTATGCATTGCGTTTCTGGAGAGATAGATTGACTTTTGACCCTCTTTGATACAACACAATTATTTGAAATGAACCACAACGCCTCATTTTCCCTCTCTCCCATGTATCCCTTGCCTACGCTCTTATTTCTTCCCCCACCTTGGCTGCTCTTCGCTGGCCAGCTTCAGCCTTTTGGAAATAAGGCACCAATGTTATACCAAGCTCTTTTTAAGAATTCGCACAGAGAAAAGTAAATTATAACGGCGAAAAAAATACAGTGCTAGTAACGATACAACAGTCTAGCTTTAAAGGCAGAAAAAGTTGGGAAATTCAACAGCTAGACATTGGGATTTTTATTTTGTGGTCTCTCTACATGGATGTTTTGAGTCATCAACCGGATGATGTTTAGGAGATCAGGAACACCTTGTGCAATGAACCTTAATTGGTTTAAAATACCAATAAAAAAAACCTGATGTAATCTAAATTATTCCGGTTATACTCGAATTGGCGGTTCTTTTAAAAACTGCCGGTTCCAAAAACTGAAATCGGCAGGCAGCACGATAAATTTTTCATCAGAACATATTTCAATGGGCACTAAAAAAAATATTAGTATCAATGAACATCTTTCAATGGACGCTATCAAGACGTTAAACGTTAAGTGTCCCTTCGGAAAAGCTAATTTCTTTTTTGTTACGCTTTTATTAAATATGATTGCGTAAAAAGTTCAAATAAATTCCGATTAAACTTTCTACTTTTTTTGTAAGAGAAAATATAATCGACTAATGTGAATCTGCTGTTTTAATGACAATGTTTTTAATACAGAATTTTAAGCAAACGACAGACGACTTCGTATAGTATAGCTGTATCTTTTCATACAAACATACATAGTTGCACATGTTCATATCCTTTTGACCACTTTGACACATGCAAAAAATATAATAGCCAGTTGTTAGGGTGTGTCCCCGTGTATTAAAGTATCGACTTTTCTCTGTCGTTTTGCCCCAAAATTCAATCCCGAACGAAAAAAACTTTCGCCGTACGAAAAAAACAATTTTACCACAGTATATAGTGAACTTCAATATGATACTTTAAATGTACTCCATGATGTCGTCATGTGAACGCATATTGACGTTTTCCTTTTTTCGACCTTCGGGCAAGACAGTCCAGCCCATCAAACTTCATCAGGAATCGCCTTGCAAGGGGATTTCAGCGAAAGTACCCCCAAACAACGAATGCAAAACGACCCACGCACACGCCATTCGAGTGGGAAAATTTTGAGACGAGGGAAAGAACTCGCTATTTTTCTCCCTGCCTGTCACGCGCATGTACGGAAAGACGAGCATGTATGGAAAAGAATCTGTAGGGGTCTCGGACTTCAACTTTCATTCATGGGTCCTTTGTGTAGGATCTTAAGCAAAAGAGTTTCACTTAAAATAATTCATAAAACATAAATCATTACACAGCGGAAGCTCATAAACAACAAGAGGATAATCGGCCAAAAAGAATTATAATTGTTTCTAGCCGAAGCCTCTTTACATCAACTCTTCTCTCCTCTTCTTCTCTCTTCAAAGATAATCTCTACACTCTTAAAAGATCACCAAAGAACGATCATACTCCTTAATTCCTCTATTCTCCAAATGGATCACTAAGGATCAGCAACACCTCTTAATTGACCACAAAGGATATGCTCTCTCTTAATTGACCACAAAGGGTCTTTCTCTCTCTCTCTCTCTCTCTCTCTTAATCGATCACTAAGGATCTTCACCTTTCTCTTAATCGATCACAAAGGATCTACATCTTTAGTCTTTAATTGATCCAAAGCTAAACCAAGGATACTCTGCACATGTATACTGCTGCCTATATATACTCGCTACCCTACAGAAAGAGACAACAAGATAAGACAAGCAGAACTTAGCGTAGCGACGAAGTTTGTCCCTAGTTGAATGTGCACACTTCAATGAACATTCCACGTAGGAAGGCGCACACGTTTCTTCCTTCGAAACAACAAACTCCAAACGTTGACTTAACACGTGTCGCTTCATGAACACACCTGCACGCAAATTGTAACTCCTGCGCACAAAATAAACAAGTGACGCGAAACGAAATCGTATGTTTCGTTCGCGGACAACAAAAGTACTGTCGCGAAACTACATCGTACTTTTTGTATGATGACGCGACAGTTCGCGTCAAACAAATACAAGTTGGTATGACGCTTCTCGAAATGTCGCGAAACGACAATAATCCAACAATCCCCCTCTTATTGTCGGAATCGCCAAACTTTTCAAAATAATCCAAGTTTCGGTCGCCCCCTCTCAAACACATCATGTGTGGCAGCCTTTGTCAACAAATCAGCCGCCTCCTCTTTTGTTGGTACGTACGAAAATTCAATCTCGTTCGCCGTAACCAAATCTCTTACAAAATGCCATTGGATCCTAATGTGTTTCGTCCTCTTGTGAAACACTGGATTTTTCGCCAAAGCCATTGAACTCATGCCGTCGAAATAAATTGTCATACAACCAATAGGAACACTTAACTCACGTAACATCTCCTTAATCCAAATGGAAGCCTTAGCTGCATGACACGCAGCCATATACTCAGATTCTGTGGAACTCAACGCAACCGTAGGTTGTAGTCTAGAACTCCACGAGATCGCAGCTCCTCCAAAAATAAATGCATATCCTGACGTGGACTTACTTGAGTCAAAATCGCCGCCCCAATCCGCATCACAATACCCAACACACTCCAAAGAATTTTTGTTAGAAGTGAATAAAAGTCCAAGATCAATCGTACCAACCAAGTATCGAAAGATACGTCGTACGGCCTCCCAATGCGCCTTCTTTGGCTCGTGACAATAACGGCTGACGATAGAAACCGCGGCCGAAATATCTGGACGAGTACCAACGCTAAGGTACATAAGTGAACCAACCGCCTCTCGATAAGGTACGTCGATCGAATCCTCCTCTTCAAACTTACGAATGTGTAGGTTTGCATCCAACGGTGTAGAAAGCGGTTTCGCGTCAGTCATACCGAATCTCTCCAAAATCTCCTTACAATATTGAGCTTGACTCAATTTAATGTAGCTTTATCCATTTGAAATTTTTCAAGCATGTTCCTTATTGCTTCCTTTTGAGTCAATCTTATAATTTTCCTTTTTCGGTCTCTCTCTACTTGAATTCCCAAAATATATCTTGCTTCTCCCATATCCTTCATTTCAAATCTCCCTTAAGATCGGTTTTCAGTTTGTTAATTTTTTCCATTGATTTACTTAATACAAGCAAATCATCAACATAAATTGCAATAAATATCAAACCTTCCTCATCTTCGAAAACATAGATTGAGTGATTTGAGCTGATCCGAATTTTGCAGACCGGTAAGAAACTCATCAAGCTTCTTATTCCATTGTCGAGGTGCCTGTTTTAAACCATAAAGAGATTTAATCAGCCGGCATACCTTACTCTCCTCTCCTTCCTCCACAAAACCTTCGGGTTGTCGCATGAAGATCTCCTCTTCCAATTCTCCATGCAAAAAGGCTGTCTTGATGTCCATCTGATGCACTTCCATGTCTTCCGCCGCTGCTAAACTGAGAAGTATGCGGACGGAGGGAAATCTGACCACCGGGGCAAAGGTTTCCTCGTAGCAATTCCTTCCTTTTGTGTAGATCCCTTTGCCACTAATCTGGCCTTGTAGCGCTCGATTGTGTTATCTGGATTCAGTTTTAATTTGAAAACCCACTTACAACAGATTGGTTTTCGGTTAGGTGGACAGTCCACCAGCTCCCAAGTATCGGCTGCCATGATTGAAGCCATCTCCTCATTGATGGCTGTCTTCCACCGGTTTCTTTCTGGACAAGTCATCGCCTCTCCATAAGTTTGAGGTTCATCTTGATGAGATAGTTTAGTTACCTTGTTATAAACCTGTTTTTCTTGTAGTCTTTTGCTACTTTTCTTTCCCCCCTCAAAATCTGAGGCCGGAATAGATGGTTCTCGTGGATTCTTTCGAACAAACTTGGCTTCTCCCCTATCCCTTGATTCCAAATCAATTTCCACCACGTCTTCCGCTTCGGGTAGAGTTGTCACTGGAGTTTCCACAGCCGAGTTCTTTTCGGTCTGATTTGTATCTGCAAGAATGTCATCTATTCTAAAATCAGGATAGTTAGGAAGCTCAAAGTCATTAGAATTTTCTGACTCAAATCTGATTTTTACAAACTTTGTATATTTGAAAGGATCCACAGACTTTCCTTCATCCATAACTACTAGATGCTTTACTAAGATTATATCTTCCATTTTTAGATCATAAACTCTAAATCCTTTAACATCCTCGTCATATCCTAATAAGTATCGCGGTTTTCCTTTAGGATCTAGCTTCCAATTAGACCGATCTGTATCTAGACTAAATACTTGACTGCCGAAAACCTTTAAGTGAGATATGTCTGGTTTCCGGCCTGTCCATCTCTCATAAGGTGTTTGATCTTTTATAGCTGAAGTAAGAACTCTATTTTTGAGGTAATTCGCACAGTTCATTGCTTCTGCCCAAAACCTTTTTCCTATCTTCTTATCTGATAACATACTTCTAGCACTATCACTTAGTGTTGTATTTAACCTTTCAGCTACCCCATTCTGTTCCGCGTTTTCTAGAACTGTCTTTTGGTGTTGGACCCCATCTTCCTTCAAAAAATCCTCAAACTGGTTAGAAGTATACTCTCCACCATTGTCACTTTTTATTCTCTTGATTGGAGTTTCATGGAGTTTTTTGCTCCATGTTTTATATTGTCTAAAACAATCTTGAGCATCTGACTTATTTTTCAAAAAATACACCTTGGAATACCGAGACCAATCATCAGTGATAGTCATCATAAATCTCTTCCCCCCCGGTGAGGGCATTTTAGTCGGTCCCCAAATATTTGTGTGTACTAGATCTAGAAATTTTTCTCCCTTATAGATGACTGTTTTAGGAAAGGGTAATCTGTGTGTTTTACCTTGAGCACATCCACTACAATCACTTATATTATCATTCTCACTAAACTTAATCCCTTCAACCACTCCCATCTTTTTCATCTCTCTTAACTTGTCTAGATTCACATGCCCAAGCCTCTTATGCCACATCATAATATCATGAACACCAGCATAATAAAGTTTCTTCTTTTCATTACTTAAAACCAGCCTAAACATCCCATGGCTACCTTTCTCAGCAATGAAATAGACATCCTCCTCAAAACTAGCAGTAAAGACTCCTTCCCTAGTGCTAGTGAAAAAACCCTTATCATCTAATACTGATGTAGAGATAAGGTTTTTGTTCAGCTCCGGAATAAACAATACATCGGAGAATGTTAATATGGATGTCTTTCCTTCTACTAACACTTTAAGATCTACCGATCCTACAAGAGTAGTGGTGACTATCCTCCCATCCCCGTACTCTATCTCTACGGTGGGAATCTTTCTTATCTTAGTGAACAGGTGCCTATCCTTACACATGTGCATTGAGGCACCTGAATCTATAATCCAGCCTGCTTCACCTTTCAATCCACCGTAAGCACATTTCTGCCTTCGTGGAATTTCGACCTCATTTTTCGCCTCCAATTCCTCATCTAAAAGGAGCTCATCGTCCTCGTCCTCGGAATCCGCCTCATGTACCTGTGTTACAAGGGCCTTTTTCTTTCCTCTTGGGGTACCACCGGTCTTCCCCTCCTTTAACCGAAGCTAGCTTAGCTTACTGCACTCTGCCATATAATGCCCAGGTTTCTTACAAAAATGACATAAACCTTTAGGAGCCCTTGATTTTTCTGCTCGCTCCCCCTATAGTTTCCACCCGGTTTCTGAGAATCCTTGTTCCTCCAATCGGTCGCAGTTGCGAAGGTTTGGCCACTCTTTCTTCCCCTTTGGATCTCAATCGTATTCTCCCAAACGAGAATCATCCCTACCACTGAGTTCCATATCCACCTTGAGTCAGGCAAGTCCTGCACACGGTAAACTATGTTCACGAACTCATCAGGTAACTTCATCAGTAAACAGTAACCTTTTCTTTTTCACTAAAATCTTTTCCCGCACTCTCTAGCTCCATGAAGAGTGTAGCAAGCTCATTGCAAAAATCCAACATATTTCCCCCTTTGTATACATACTCCTTAACTTTCTGATCAGCCAACTGTTGTTGCTGAATCGTGCCACTTTGGTACATCTCTATGAGAGCCATCTTAAGATCAGATGCCCTTTCTACATGCAAATGAGGACATGCAAGTCCTTTAGTGAGATGGCGTAGGATGAAGTGCTTTGCCGCCATATTGCTGAAGTCCCAGGTTTCAATATCATTCTCCTCGTTCCTTGGAATAGGTGTTATGAATGCCGAACTAGTTGCTATTGGTGTGGTCGTCTCCTTCTCCTTTCCTTTGTCCACCACCTCTACTTCTTTTGTTTCCTCCGTTGAAGGTGGATCCTCTTTCCTGGTGAATCTGGTTCCTCCAAACCCTCGAGGAATTCCAAGACTTGATGGACGCCCCAACCGTCCACTCACTATCCCCCAAAACCTTTTTTCGCATAGAGCTCCTATCATCATACTTTCCCAGTATATGAAGCCGGTTCCATTAAAGATTGGTACCCTAGAGGGTGGGCCCATAACCTGAAACTCTAAGACCTCCATAAGTCCTCAGAGTGGACAGGTTCTAAGAAGCCTCTAGGATAATCCAGACCACTTTGTGTTTCAGCAAAAATAACTTCCACCCTGGGAGACAAAAACTCTGACCACCTACACCTCATGAAGGCAAGACTCCCCTGAGTCGATAGCAAAAAGAATCTCTGAATTTGCTCCCTTGAGCAGTAAGTTATGGAGGGTCAAAGTTGACCTTTTGTACAGAAGCTCTCTGGGAAAGAGGGTCCTATCTCTAATTTTTTTCTAAGTCCTATCTCTCTCACAGACTCTATCTACTGATGTACGGAACCAATCAGAATAGAGTTCCGTACATAAAAGTACATCTGCCGGTGTACTTTACGTAGGGACATTGTACGACATGGCCTAAATGTCGACACATGTCATATCCGGATTCGGTGCCATAATCTCCAGAGATTCCACGATCCAACGTAATTTCGCCACACGTCATATGATGTGGCGATGGCCACAAACCGCCAAAATCTTCCTTTGCGATCTCGCCCCTAATCCCGGCCGTCCGATTAAATTCGGATTTAATCGTAGCCGTAATAAATACATGCGCGGTATTTGTTTCAATTACGAAACAAATGCGCGGTATTGATTTTTGTCCATACCGTAATTTCGTACATTATATATTACTGGATCTATGTATCCCGTAATCTATTTCAGTTAAATGATTTATCGCACGTATAATCATTTAAATAAATATCAAACTATATGCTACGTAATACTACGGCTAGACTTAACGGCTAAGGCTACCGGCTATTTCCTGTCTGCCGGCCGGTAGGTGCAAGGATCAATTCCTGCCGCCGGCACATACCTTTTAAATAAATAAACCCTAACTAATATAAATTTCCCGTAAACCTCAGGATAGCCTAGGTAGCCATGGCTCTAGCATCCTCTCCAATTTCTCAGTGACTGCGACAAGTTTGAGAGTTGGAGAGAGAAGTTAGAGGTAGACTGCCTCGGCTTCTTTATTTCTTTTCAGACCTAGAAAATACTTTAAAACCATTAGTTTCTAACAATCGGCGATCCAACTGTCACGTCGCCAGCGACCAGATTGCCTCGGCGCTGGACTCGTCTGCGGCGCCGAGGCAGCGCTGAAGCCCTGTCAACGCGCGCGTCGGCGTCTTCACGGTCTCCTGTCGGCGCCAAGTCAGCGCCGACGCCCTCCCTGCGCCATGTCGGTGCTATTACAACATGTTAGCATTCACAAATTTACAATTGAAGCAAAAAAGAACCATTTTAAAATGTCAAAATTGAATAATGGCAAAATCACAATTGAAAAAAAATATCCATTTCTGTATGTCAACGCTTAATAATGATAAATTCAGAATTGAAGCAAAAAATAACCATTTTGTAATTCAATTTGAATAATGACAAAATCATAATTGAAAATAAAAAATCCATTATATCCCTTTAGAGCCTTAAGATGTTCCCACTCTGCTCCTCGAGGCCTAGACATGGCCGCCTGTGAAGAGGTTCGTGGAAGCTTCAAGTGTGGCTTCAATCAAGCCTTCAATAGCGAATTCAATGGCGGCTTCGTTGTAATGATGAACCGTACAATTTTTTTTCAAACTTCGCGCGCGGAAATGAAACATCATTTTTAGAAATTTACGTACGTTGTATTCGTACAGTACAAATTTATTTCAAACTTCGCGCGCCGAAATAAAACGTCACTTTTAGAAATTTCGGTACGCTGTATCCGTACCGTACAAATTTCTTTCAAACTTCGCGCGCGAAAATAAAACGTCACTTTTAGAAATTTCCGTACATTGTATCCGTACCGTACAAATTTCTTTCAGACTTCGCGCGCGGAAATAAAACATCTCTTTTTTGAAATTTCCGTACATAATATTCGTACGATTTCGTACGAAAAGTATACGCATTAAACGAAAGATTCAAAATCTTAAAAAAATAACGAAATTTCGTAAAAATGTCAAAATCCGTACGAATGAGACATCTATGCCGAATAACAATACACGGTGTCATTTTATTGCATCCAAGTAAACATGGGAATCGGAATTTCAGCGCATACTTGGATTAATGCAAACATCGGCATTATAAAACCTCTTCTTAGGGTACTTTCGCATGTGCAAAAGTTACAGTTATTTTCTATCGCTTTCCTTCATAACTTAGAAAAAAACGAGAAAATCCGCAAACGTACCAAAAAAATGAAATTACCACCGTAAAAGTTGCCTTACCCTGAAACTTTATACGTATAGTAGTTTGTCGTTTAGCGCATTTCGATCCACTTTCGCGTCCTTCAACACATGTTCAAACTTTACATCAAATCACCTCGCGAGGTGATTTGAAATAAAGTCCAATAAGGTGAGCGAATAGGCAGACACTGTAACACGTGTCTAAAGTATTTTACAATTTTTGTGCGCGAAGTACCAAAAAAAAACACACTTGCGAGTTTCCAGCCTGTGCGTAATGTTTGCGTGCGCTGATCCGTACAGGGGCCTTCTCTCTCAAAAAACACGTGTCTTCACACATAGGGCGTTTGAAAAATATAGGCCACTTGTCGGCAAGTGGGAAGACGATAAATGAAACAGCAAATTTTGTGCAACACGAAAGGCATTTTAGGGTTTCGACACGTCAACAATGTGGCGTACGGACATTACGAAGTCACAAAAATTGTACAGCGTGCGAGGAAACGCCTCAAATTGAAGGCGAGTTGAAATCTCGCCTCAATTTATGTGCCACTTCATCTGTCACAATTCTTCGTACACGTCTACGTAAGTCACTTTTTTAAGTGACAAGTTATTTGCGTTTCATCCGAATGATCTGAAAGTTGCACGGAGAATCTTTGCTAAAAAACAAAGTAGCAAGACTAAGTGTCGGTTACATGCGAAAGTGCCCTTAGTTCTTACATTGAATGTAGAATTGTGTACGTATAACCAAATAACAGTCGTACGGTACAATTAGTCGGTCGTATGCTAAGAAAAATCTGCAGTAAAAACATTCTTGATCATATAGCAGATTAACCGCAGACAATATAAATTGTAGAGTACACCGTGAATCGTTATTAGCCTTATGTACGCTATATCGGCACCCCGAAATTTTGACATTGATACCTTAATTATAATAAATTACAATATTTACGGACATGGACCATAATCTGCCACGTCTCCAGGCACTAAGTTAGAATGAATGACGCTAATTTTTTCTTTACACTAATAATTTTTATACGCTAATAACAATTCAAGGTGTACTGTATAGTGTAGAATTGTACTTGACAGTAACAGTACACCGCTAATTGGAATTAGAGTAATGAGAGTACAAAAACTAGAAAAAACAATTAGAGTAATAAACGCTAATTTGTGTGATAGAGTTGTTTCAACTATGAAGTTTACTCTAATTTATTGAAGTACTCTAATTTGGCACGCTAATATCTTCTACTGTAAATAAGGTATTGGTACAAAATTTGGCAAAACATACAGTTTATAGTCACTATGACGTTTGCACTACGCGGTTTGTTAAAACGCAGATACATGATAACGGCCTGTATTAAATCATTATTTGTACTTTTTTACTTAATAAAGTACAATTTTGCACGGTCGGAGGTAGTCCGTATTCCACACTATCTAAAACGAACCTATACTAGAATTAAAAACGCTAATTAAAATTTACCTTAAATAGAATAATGAAAAAATTAGAATAATTTACTCTATTTCATGTGATAGAGTCGAAATTTCGAGCGACCGATTAGAGTAATTTTCTCTAATTACGATTCGCGGTGTACTGTACTGTAGTTCCCCGTGTTGTACTCGTACTGTAGTTCCCTGTGTTGTACTCGCACTGAAATTCAACACTATCTTTGCGCACTTAGTTTTAGCACTGTATTTTACCACTCAGCAATTTACTTTACCACGGAAATTTAACATTGAAGTTTTGTCGTGAGATTTAGCACTGACCTTCTCTAATTCAACACTGAATTCCACAACTGAATTTCAGCACATCACTAAATTTCAACACTAAATCTTAACACTTGACTTCAGCTCTACAATTCAGTGCGCAACGTTTTCTAGGTCTGAATTTGAGTGTTGAACGGTTCAATACTAAATTTAAGCACTTTATTAATTATAAATTACTTTATTAAGTTATTACATATTGATTACTTTATTACTTAAGCACTGAATATGAGCACTGAAATTCATCATAGCACCCAACATTGAACTTTTCCACCGAAATTCAATACAGTATTTTAGTGTAGCACTAGGCTGGCGGTGCATTTTAACAATAAAATTTAGTGCGACACTTACCATTCAGATTCAAAACTAAATTTTAGTGTAGGGATTCTAGCACAAGAGTTACTAACATGGAAATTTAGTGCACACTAATTCTAGCATTGGAATTTACCGCAAAATCGACAAATCCAATTTCTATATTGTCAATGTTTAAATTTCAAAATAACCGAATTCAACGCGTTTGTCAAATTTAGAAAGCAATCTCCAAAAAACTCGCATGAACATCATTTCTTGACATATTTGACAGATTTTAATGTCCTTCTCATCAGCAAAGGCCACAATATATTTGGTAGCACAGATGAAACAAACTTTGTTTGGTGGACAACATGAGTAAATGTGGACGGAACCTGAAATGTAACAATCACCTGAAATATTGTGCACAAGCATTGCAACTATGCAAGGAACTTGGCAACAAAATCTAAAAAAATTACACTGAAAGCATTTTGAGAGACACAGCAATACATTCCAATGAAATCAATTGAAATTGAGATAGTTTTAAGAGGGCACATGATTATTTTCAGTAGCTAGAAGTAACAATAGTTTACACATTTTATGTATTTCTGTTGTACTTAAAAAATTGTACAAGAATAAGGACGCTTTCCCATGTGATAAAGTTAGGGTTTTTTTCCGTCGTTTTCCTCCAAAACTTAACGATAAAATCCGCAGCCATACCATTGAAACTACCACAGTACAGTTTGCGTCACTTTGAAACTTTCAATGTACTGCAAGTTGTCGTCTAGCGCGTTTCGACCCACTTTCGCGTCCCTCCAACTCATCTTCAAACTTCTACCCAACTCACCTCGCGAGGTGAATTTAACTAAAGTTTCATGATAGGAACGAATACGCAGGCATTGTCGCACGCGACGGAGGTTCGCACCAAAAAATAAACCCACTGCACGTTTACAGCCTGTGCGTGACTTTTTTTCGTGCGTTTTTTTCGGTACAGGGCCGTGGAGGGGGTCTCGACCAACGCACGCCATTTCGCCAAAAAATTGAAAATTGTAAAATTCTTAACTTATTGATTCCCAATCTTGAAAAATCATCGATTGTCAAATTTTATAAAAAAAGTAATATTTCCTCAAATAAGTGCCCCTGAATTTTCAAAAGATGGTGGGAGTAGGTTGCAGTAAAAGGCGGCAGTCTGACAGATGTGTTCGTCTGCTCTGTCCTTCTGTACAGTTACGGAACAGATTAATTATACCTGGCATGCCACGCTACATAAAGTAAATAATATAATACAGTATGTTATATAGTACTATCGTATGCATACTATATTTTTTTTAAGTTATCGCTGATAAGGAATTTGTTGGTCTCTGACCAATATACCGGGACCTCTGACCGTTCGCAGAGGTCGCAAAAGTCAAAATTTTTCATACCCGAAACCGTCCGTTTTTTTTTTTTCAAAATCCGAGTAACCGACGCTCGACCAAGTTTTGTCACGCTCAAAAAATGTTAACCGTTAACCGACCGTCGTTTACGAAAAAAAAAATAACCGAATCTTGAATTTTCGCGACTAACCGTGCCCGCCCGTAACCGAAAAAGTACAAAATTAATCATTGTAAGACGGAATAAGCCAATTAATACGATTTGTCGCGTTCCCTAAGATTTGCGAAATGAATAGTGTTACTACGGTGTCAGATTTGCAACGCTTTGTCGCGTTCCCTAAGATTTGCGAAATGAATAGCTTACTATAGTACCGTGTCAGATTTGCAACGCTAATCGTGATGTCACGTACTTCCACGATGCCTAAGAGTACAAAGTACAAAAATGTTGGATTATAGGGACAGTACAATTCTTTTTTTTTTTGGTTTTTTGGTTGACTGTAGCCACCGTTTTTTTTTTCCTGGTGAATTAACCGACCGTAACCGCCCGACCCCCAAAATTTGGCAACCGTATCCGTTCCGGATCAGGCGCGGGCGGTCGGTTAACGGTCGGTCACGGTTTCGGTTGACCGTTTGCGACCTCTGACCGTTCGATAACCGATAATTATAGGTATCGGTGTTATCGCGATAAATTTTTTACCGATACACAACACTAGAAAATACAGTACAGCTGTACAGTAGTACTGAAAATACATTCGAATTAGAAAAGTACAAAAAAGGGTGTACTTTCGAAAACAGAGGAATGACAACGCTAAGCAACAATAATATTTGGAGAAGTGGCTATTCTCCACGTGCTGTCTTACCAGCCCCCAGGCCGTACTGTGGCTATGACACGTGCTAATTTGATGTTCGCTGCGGGTCACGATTTACCAATACGAAATTCGAAGAGTCCATCCGATGGCCGTACAACCACTTGGAAACAGTGAACCCGAGAAAGCAGAAATTTGGCGACCGACTTAAAACTTTTTAAACATTATTGCAAAACGCGCGATGGAAAAAACTACACCGTGTATCTCTACTACAGTACTGTAGTGCTAATGTTTTTTAGCCACTTAAAACATCCTTTCACGGTACACACTTGTCAGATTATAAATCTGACGGTTGCGATTGAAAAGCAAAATTTTCACCTTTCGATTGGCGATCTCCAATTGAAAATTGTACAAATGTGTGCGGAGAAAAAATGTTTTAAGTCGCGGAAAAAACATTAACCCTAATAGCGATACACGGTAAAAAAAAACCTTCAACCCGCCTTTAACTCAGGCACCAGTACAATCGTACGAGCACCCATTTCGCACTGAACAAAAGGACGGACACTTAGCCGTACACGTACTTTCACGAAACGTAATGTGCGTTGGAAAGTACAGTACCAGGTACTACGCACTAAACGACGTACATACATACTTAACCGTACTTCAGGCAAATCAACAAACTTTGACGCGACTAGAGCCGATACACCGATACGCATATTGTACTCTAACATCTTTTAAGTGAAATCTAACTGTAATCTAACTGTAAGTCAACAATTGTAATTTGGCGGTCTTCATAAATTTTGTCTTTTTAAAGAATGAATATATAGCAAATGTCTATCATAACGGAGAGCCCTTCGTTTACCGAAAAAGTTAAAGGGACCAGAAACATTTCCCCTCCAAAAAAAAAAAAATCGACCACTAGAAATCGGTTGTTCCACACCATTATTGGATATGACAGCCAAACGAAGTGCTTAAGTTACACGGACATTTGTCGTATCTGCGGTGGATTATGCGTCATAGCAGTTTTGGGTTATAACTTTCTGTTGTAATCAAGAAGAAACCGAAGGAAAAAATTAAAAAAATGTTGAATTCTCCTGGAGAAAATAGAAAAACATTTCGCTCCTGAGCGCTTTCCGAGTAATAGAAATAAACCGTACCGTTGACGGTTTTTGTCGCCTTGTGTAGCCCGTTTTTGGTTTTTGAGATTATATAGACGACTCCCGAACTTGCCAAATTGTCCAATTCAAAGCATACCTTCTCCCACCACTCTCTCCCTCCTCTCTCTCCCTCCTCTCTCCCTCATCTCTCCCTCCTCTCTTCCTACTCTCTCCCTCCTCTCTCCCTCATCTCTCCCTCCTCTCTCTCTCCACCTTCGGTTTTCTTCTCTCTCCTGCTTTGGCCGGTCAAAACAACCTGTTATCTTCTCTTTCATAGTTCTCTAATGGATTCAAAATTCAGATTCTTTTTTGTCGCTTTCATTTTAAATAGTGTGGGTGTTTTGTCGCAATGCCCCGATTATCGCGCCAACAACGGGTGCAAAACGGGTACATGCAAACAGGGAGGCCTCAAGGGAAAGTTTGTGGTACGTAAAAATTAAAAATATTAAAAATATTAAAAATATTTGTTTATATTTTTTTATATTAGTTTATATTTGTTTATATTTGTTAATTAGGGTTTCAATCAGCTGAACACTATCATGGTTGCTACCAATAAGAAAAAAAAGAAAGTAGTAAAAAGAAAAAGAATTAAGGTTCAAGAAAAAGGATAAAGAAAAAAGGAAAAGAAAAAGAATAAATAAACAAAAGAAAGAAAGGAAGATGAAAAAAGAATAAAGGAAAGAATGAGGAAAACCAAGAATAAGAAAACCACAGGAAGAAAAAGAAAAAGAAAAAGGGAAAATTGAGCTATAATTCCACACATGAACAGACATAATTGCATGTTTTTTGGTGTTTCGGGGAGGAAAGATAACGTGGCATACAAGAAATAGTGTTGACATTTGGCTATTTTGACCATTAGTCAATTTGACTGTTCGACTATTCGTCGTCTAGCTGGCGTAAGTTGCGCTGATCGCGTTCCATGCGGTTGGCTGTTCGCAGATTCCGTCCGACTGTCCGTTGCTGGTCGGATACGGCACCGCCGCGTTTTATTTGTCGGGCGATCTTCCCGACGACACCGTGGTCACCGCCGGCATTCGCGCGTATCAGAAGAAGACGGCGGAGAAGTGCTGCCTCAAGTGCAAGGACGTCACCAAGTGTACCTTCTGGCAGTTTCTCAATCTGTACGAACACATTTACTGTACCTTTTCGGTTTCCAGTTTTCACACGAGCCATCTTTTTCCGAAGCTGTTCAATCTTCACTAATTAGATGCTATTTGTACTGTAGTAAATTCTGATGAGTTTTTATTTTTTTAACTCTTTTTTCTTTTTTCAGGGGCGCGTACGGTGGTCTTTGTCTTATCTACCGCGACGGAAAAGGTCCGGAGTGTACGGATAACGTTTTGGTAAAGACCAAGGTGGGCGGCAAGTGCAAAGCGACAGTCAAGAACGATCCGCATCTGGTCGGTGCGCACGGAACACACTACGACTTCAGCGGCCAACCCGACAAAAGCTTTTCTTTGATTTCCGACCGTAATCTTCACATCAACATGAAGATGACCGGGTACTTGGATAGTCGTACGGAAAGTGCGACTGTTCTGAGGCACGGGAAGGCTGTACGGACATTGATTAAGGAGATTGGCATTTTGTGGTACGTCAATGGAGAGGGCCACAGTCTCCATTTGGTGGCACGTGGCGGCAAGGACACGGCTCGTGGAGATGGATTCCTCGCTTTCGCAGCTTTGGACGGCGAGGAGCTTCCGCGCATGCAGGTATATTTCCGTACCGTACGGTCTTCAAGTTGTACTTAACTGTACAATGCAGTTCTGCAATCTGTATTTGGAGTTTACCTTCATTAAGGAAATTTCTACAAAAGATAGAAAAATAAAGGCTAAATGGAAAAAAAAGGTAGAGGGAGATGAAGGGAGAGAGAGAGAGAAAGAGGGGGAGGGGAAGGGGGAGGGGGAGGGAGAGGGAGGGGCAGAGGGAAGGAAAGAAGGAGAGGAGAGGAAGAAAGAGAGGGAGATGGAAAGAAATACTTTCATTAAGAAAACTTTTACCTTTGCGATTCTTAAATTTGCGAATTCCTTTCACATTCTTCCAATTCGATTGTTGAACACACTCTTCCAGTTTTTCTACAAAAGACAAAAAATTCTCTGAACGGAACGTGGGATTGAGAGATTTATGAATGGCGTCGAATGTTTGCTCGTTGTGGTTTTCAGGTTACGGATTCGTTGAATCTGGACGGTGGACTGGTGTTGACGCTGGTGGCTGTGGAGAAGAAGGGACCGTACAGAGTGGACTATTACACTGTGAAAATAGCGGATCTTTTGGACATGGATCTTCGAATCCGAGTGGCCAATCCGCTTCTCCAGAGGCCGGATGATGCCGAGACCCACTTCAGCCTTGGAATCAGCTCAGTCAAGGTCAGTTCTTGCCTGCTTCTTTGAATCGCTGCGCAAAATTGTACATCACTTCATCATTTTTTTTCTATCTCTATGGAAATGATTTTTCGGTCTCGTGACCCATCATTGCTATTCTAGCTGGACAGTCAATTTAGAGAGTTAATTTGTTTTTTTGAAATGTTGGTCCTTGGTAATGTGGTTTCAATTAGTTTGTGGAAGATGTTGACGCTATATCGTCTCCTCGAATGCTACAGGAAACTCCTGCAATCCACGGAATTTTGGGTCAGACCTATCGTGACGGCCGCGAGAATCGCGCTGTGGAATTTTCAAAATTGGTGTCGCTTCTACACCATGCGATCGCAGCTGATACTGAAATTGGGAAAGGATTCTTGGATGGAACACCGTCCGATTACGTGACATCGAGTGTCTTGGAGCCGGACTGTAACTTTTCGCAGTACCAAGGATTGGCAAATTCTGTAGCAAATGTGGAGTAGAGAGGCGGTCTTGAAAAAAAAAAATCAAGTTCTGTACTTTTTCCGTATTCCCTTTTTTTCACCTGCCATGGCAATGCCTCTCCATTTCTTGTTATTTAGGTGCTCCATTGTTTTTATTTTGTAACAGTAAATGCTGTTTTAATATTGTGAAGAGAGGATTTTGGGGTCATTCATTCATATACTTTCTCTATAATCTCCACAAGAATCTAGGGTTCTTGGATGGATACAATCAAGCATTCAATTAGACTCGGAGTGATAAATGAACATTTTATTTGGCTCAAGGTCAAGTTATGTTCATTTAGACTCCTTTAGACTCTCATCATAGTTAGTGTGTACATTAAATTAGAATTGTTTTAACTACTTCCCATTGGAACCAATGGGTTGAATTCCAAGTAAAAGGAACTAATTTTTCTGTAGAAGTAGGGGTACCATTCTTTGTATTTTGTGGTAAGAGCTCTATTAATTCATTCATTTTTCCAGTATTTATTGAGTTCAAGTGCAATTGTAAATTGAATTGACATGATAAAACATCAGTACCTAAGTAAACCCAATAACATGATCCAGAATTGTTAGCACAAAATGAAGCGAATGCTCTTCCTATGTTTTTCATGTAATTTTTCCATTTTTTGCTGGAAATGTGAAATTGTCCCAATTTCTTTAAATTAGGCAAATAAAAAGGTTTGTGGTTAAGCAAAAGTATTCATCCATGCTTGATTTTTCTGATTGGACCTTCTTCATTCATGCATGTAGATGATGTCACAGCATTACCTTCTGAAATTCTCAATGATTTCGTATTTCTGACATGTAATGGGACTTTTTGCCCGTGTTTTCAGATGAATTGTCCCTTTCTTGTATTTTTCTTCTGAAAAATTGTACCTTACTGTCTATTTTTCTAATCTCTGTTGGCAGTCTGTATTCCTCGCAAGCAGCTAGCACCAGTCTTAGTTTTCTGCTGCCGGTAGTAGTGACTGCCACACATATTTTTGTTCATATTTACGTCAATGAGTGAAAGGAATAAAAGACAATCGGAATGCGCTCACAAATACTAAATGTCTCAATGCGGAAGCGAAATTGAAATTAAATCAAACATTACAACACATAGAAAACTCATAATCCAAGATAGAGTCAAATTGAATACTCAATAAAAGAAACTCATATTAGCTCAATCCTTAAATATTACACTTCTCTTAATTCATTCTTCCTTAATTGACTCTGATTGATTCCTAATTGTATTAACTGATTTATCTATCTCACACGATGACTTTTTCACTTAGCCGCAGAAACTATCTAGAACACTAACTCGAGAAGTGTCTAAATGTACTTAGACGCAAAATACGGTACAATGCAAAATAAAAATACTAGAAACTAATCTAACAAAGTCCTGTTCGGCACACTTAACATACGCGAAACAAAACTACTAGACGTAGGTTGCGCGAAACGAAACTTCTCGAAGTCCGGTACAAGAACTCAAACGAAACATAAGAAATCAAATCGAATCAAATCCTGTACACATGAAATGTACACGACCTAAACACTAAATCAAACTTAATAAAACGAACGTGAACTGCCGCGCGATCAAAACTAATCCACACTAACTACGAACCAACATTACATAAACAAAGATTCAACGATTATAAATCCTAACAATGAGCATTCAGTAGTTTTCCATTATTTAGGACAACTCCCACTATATTAGGTATGTTTGTACACCTAAGATTTTTCGCCTTTAAGTTTACCTCTTCATGTAGTGACAAACATTAGGATAATGCTCGGTTGTTGCTTAAAAAGTGTTTCTTTAACGACCCAGAACCGCATATGCCGAGGTGCTTTAGTGTGGTTTCATATGCCTATGTTTGCCACCGATCTCTCCATTTGCCTCCTTTTGCCTCTCTTTGCCTCTCTTTGCCTCCTTTTGTCCGTTTTTTTATCTTTGTTTTAGAACCTTCGTTTCTATCCGTTTTCTTCCACATGCCTATGTTTATCTCAGTCTGCCTCTGTTTGAATTTGTTACCCTTTGTTTGCCAGTGTTTCCCTTGTGCCTCCAATTTAAATTGTCTCCCTTCGTTATCTTTGTTTCCCTCCGTTTGCCTCTTTTTGCCTCCTTTAACCTCTGTTTGCCTCAGTTTAGCTTTGATTGACTTTGTTTGCCTCCGTTTGCCCTCTTTTGGCTCCGCTTGCCTCTATTTCCCTTCATTTGCTTCCTTTTGCATCTGTTGTCACCCTTTTGCCACCTTTTGCCTGCGTTTGCCCCTGTCTGCCTCTTTTGGCCATTACCTCCATTTCCCTCCATATATCTTCATTTGCCTCAGTATGTACAGGAGTAGGATTATTGGACGCCATAACAAAAGATAGAGAGAGTCAAAGCATTTGAATTGTGTGATCGAGATTGATAATTTCATTATGAAACGAGATCCTTTTATACAAAGTTACAAAATGCTAATTACTGTGAATAGTACTGAACTACGCTACACAAAGTAGATTTGGGCGGCTACACAAAGACCAGATCTATTAGACAAAGTTGACCGACGAAAAGAAAAGGAAAGAATAAGACCAAAAGTACAATTATAAGAC
>JBBHKE010002970.1:137398-163168 GCA_037447655.1 Zygnema cylindricum | reverse complement strand
AGAGATGACCCGAAACTGGCATGATGGGCCTCGTGACTAAGTAGAAATTATCACTTGTTATGACCGAGTCTTAATTTCGAGATTAGAGTCCAAAGAAATGAGAAATCCGGTCTTCAAAAATGGTGAAAGACATAAAAAAAAATGGCTTCGCTCCATAGAGTGAAAGAGCAACAAACCAATAAAGTAAGACTGATATGCTTCTATCCAAATATGAACGAAAATAAAGATAGAATTTCGAATGTACAAAAATCAAATAAATGGTACAATATCCTCTTCGGTGTTCCAAAAAACTTACATTTCTACCTCCTTTTCAAAGTTTTAAAAAGTACAAAAAAAAATGATGGAGAACTCAAAGAGCTTCAGAGAGAGATGAACGGGAAGAAGAGTGACGGAAAAAAAAAAAAAAAAAAATGTGAAACGAGAAGTTAAAGAACAGAGGAATAGGGAAAAAAAAACCAAAGAAAGGACAAACATAAGAAGAAGTAAACGACAAAAAAAAAGAAAGGCAGAAAACAAAACAGAAGAAGTAGATTAGTCAAAAGCTCAGAAAAAACGTACATGAAGACGGCGGAGAGTCGTCTCGTCCATGACCCTCGAGAGTCAGAGCGAGGAATGGCTTCAGGAAGCAGGCGAACACATGAATCGCCACGTGTCTTCCTTCCGAGTTACGAGGCGCGAGGAAACCCTAACTTCATAATACGTTTCCAACCTCCACGTTCCATGGATGATGCCGAAAGTTCCATGGTCTAAGGAAAAGTTCAAATTGTAAACGCTACAGTACAGTATATGCAGCAGATCCATAGTTCCATACTATACGCACGTTGTGAAATAAGGTACAAGTATAGTATGGATTGTCTGCATATAGTGTTTCCATAGTTGTTCAAACCGCATTTTACGCACGATTCAAATCAACGAATTATACGTAGAAATCACAAAGAACGATTTAAAAAAATCGTTAATGATTTTATATTCGTACTCTTTTATACATTTCGTACATGTATTAGTACTATCCGTACTTACCGCGCGCAAATGGTGCAACAGTGCGTCTCTTTCCGTAATAGTTCGTACATTATCGGTACAATTTCGTACATTCCCGTAAAATTTCTGTTCAGTTAACCAGACAGAAAGTACTACGAAGTGCGACGTATCTTTTCGTCAAAGTCCGTATATTTTCCGTAAAAATACGTACATTTCCCGTATATTTCCCGTTCATTTTACCGGACAGAAAGTACTCAACGTTTTTTTTGCGACTTTTTAAAAAAAAACGATCTATACGTAAAAATCGAAAAAAAACGCACGATTTGAACAACTATGAGTGTTTCCAACAATTTCCGCACAATTTAAATTTTGAACTATTGTTCTTATGATAGAACTTTATAGAGTGTGGACAGAACCGTCATAAGTCTCGTATCAATAGGAAAAACGCGTTTGTATACAGATGTATGGTACAGTACCTCGGATGTTCAAAACTTCGAATGTCAGAAAACGATTGGAAACTCCATATGTGATGAAAGTATGAAACCGTGCTATATGCATAGTATATTATTATACATTTTTTATTTTTTTCCGGGGTGTAAAACGTGTATAGTACGAAACAACTGAATCTACAGTACACCGCGAATCGTAATTAGAGTAAATTACTCTAATTAGGTCGCTCGAAATTTCGACTCTATCACATCAAACAGAGTAATCGATTCTAATTTTTTCATTATTCTAATTTAGGTGAGGTTTAATTAGCGTAAAATATTCTAATATAAGTTCTTTTTAAATAGTGTGGAGTACGGACGACGTTCGACCGTGCAGGTTTGTACTTTTATAAGTAAAAAGGTACAAATTATGATTTAAAAGACTCGCGCTCGCACGTGAAATCGCACTAAACAAAAAAATTAATCACATCGAAAAAAAGTCGTTCGCATAACTCTCGTCCGTCGACAACATCGTCGTCAGTGTGAACATTAACTGACATTCAATGCGACAAATAGTACTAGCATCATAATGACGTCAATACTATACGGACTGACAGATTTTGTACATCTACGTAATTTTGTCATGTTTCGTCTGACAAAAAAAAGATGGTACAAATATGCACGAAATCGTTCGGCGTCCAGTAAACAACCCCACTTTTCCGCTAATGGAAGTTCACCCTTGGCGTCTGCAATATTAAAGGCCACACTAAATAAAGCTTCAAATTGACCAACCAGGCAGTATGGGACGATAAAAATAAATATTCCACATTGCCCAAAAAACGGTAGAAATTTTGTTTGGTTGCCCGTCTGCGTTTTTGTTTTCCGGGTTTTTCTTTCCCGCGGAATGTCATCCTACGCCATGTCAGTTTGCTACAAAATTTCGTCCGGCGGCGTGCGCTGTACTATGATCATACGTCAGATTCGTACGTTCGTACAAGAGTGTGCACAACGCACACACATACAGTATGCCTACTCTACGCGAGTTTTGTGCCAAGTTTTGTGCGCCTACCAAAGGCCTACCATAAAAACGCCTACTTTTGAACTATTGTCTTACCATAGTTCAAAAGTAGGCGTTCTTATGGTAGGCCTTTGGTAGGGGCACAAAACTTGGCACAAAACTCGCGCAGAGTAGGCATACTGTATGTGTGTGCGTTGTGCACACTCTTGTACGAACGTACGACCGTCCGATCGTCCAAATCTGATGGTTTAAAAAAAAATTGTTCAAAACTCACGGAAAAATAAAAAATTGTCCGAATGTTTTTCAAAATTTAGACATGACGTTTAATTCTCTATCGATGGATGTGCGACTCAACCCTGTTACTATTTTTTTTCATTTTGCGACCAATACATTATGGGTCTTAAGGCCATATTGAATGTTTTGCGTACAATAGGCATATTGTATGTTTTGCGTACAGTAGGCATATTGTATGGGCCTATTTTCACCTACTTTTGAACTATGCTTCAGACCAAGGCTCCGGGATTACAGGATAGGCTTAAAAACCGTGTAAAGTGTGGAGTCATTTTTGTTGTCACTGTATTAATCCAACGGTTGAGAATTTGCGATGGGAAGGTTCAAGGCTAAAAGTTACAGGACAGTACACCGCGAATCGTAATAGAGTAAATTACTCTAATTCGGTCGCTCGAAATTTCGACTCTATTACATCAAATAGAGTAAATGATTCTAATTTTTCAATTATTATAATTTAGGTGAGTTTAATTAGCGTAACAAAATTGTAATATAGGTTCTTTTTAAATAGTGTGGAGTACGGACGACGTCGACCGTGCAAAACTGTACTTTTTTAAGTAAAAAGGTACAAATAATGATTTAATACAATCGCGCTCGCATGTGAAATCGCACTAAGCGAAAAATCAATCACATCGAAAAAAAGTCGTTCGCATAACTCTCGTCCGTCGACAGCATCGTCGTCAGTGTGAACATTAGCTGACATTCAGCGCGACAAATAATACTAACGTCATAATGACGTCAAAACTATACGGACCGACAGATTCTGTACGTCCACGTAATTTAGTGTTCATAATTTCAGCGCGAAAATTTATTGCCGACATTACCCAATATAGAGTACTTAAATAAATTAGAGTAAACTTCCTCTGTGAAAAAGTTCTATCACATAAATTAGAGTTCTTTACTCTAATTGTTTTTTTTTGTTTTTTTACTCTAATTTTTTCATTACTCTAATTACGATTCGCGGTGTACAGTACACCGCCAATCGCTATTAGAGTATATAACGCCAATTCGGTGCCCTTTTTTCAAAAAAAAAAACCTGAAATACAATTAATAATGCTATTTAAGTACGTGGACCATAATCTGCCACGTCTCAGGTACTAAATTATAATCAATAACGCTAATTGTTTTTTGACGCTATTTAATCCTTGACTCTAATAGCGATTGGCGGTGTAATGTACTAAACACCGCCAATCGCTATTAGCGTTGTGTACGCTAATCCCGTCCCGCTTTTTTATTTATTTATTCTCAAATAGAATTATCCACGCTATTTAAAAAAGCCCTAATTCCTAATTAGAGTAGTCGATTTCTTCCAAAATTTCCAAATTCCCAATTAGCGTACACCACGCCAAATAATAGTATACGCTAATCAAACGTACACGCTAATAGCGATTGGCGGTGTACAGTACACCGCCAATCGCTATTAGCGTATTGAACGCTAATTCGGTCCCTCTTTTTTTTTCTCAAATTCTCAAATAGAATTATTCATACTATTTATAAAAAGCATTAATTCCTAATTAGAGTCAACGATTTCTTTCAAAATTTTCAAATTCTTAATTAGCGTAAATCACTGTAATTATTCCTATACGCTAAAGAAACTTCTACGCTAATAGCGATTGGCAGTGTACTGTACTTCATTGTAGGTACAGTGTATTGTTAAGTGCTGTAACCTTCCGACTGGAGGTCTCCAAAGGAAAATGGGAATTGTGCTCGGAGAAAAGTTGAATTCCAATTTGTAGGTCGGTGTATCGGGGGGCTTCTTCGCCCTTATCCAAAAGTTCTAGAGGCAGTTCCGTGCAGTACGGCAACCAAAATATACTCGCCCTGTAACTGGTCCTGTTTCCTGAACCCTGCACTTTAGAACCATACCGTACTCTAAAATATGCGATCCTGTACACCTATTGTACGGAATGACTGAAGGCCCTGAGATTTGTCCAGCGTGGACCAGTGAACCTTTGGACCACTTGACCTAATAACTATACACTGTCTATTATTATTAGTGTTGATAGTTTTTTTGCCACTTAAAGAATTTTTTCTCCGTACACACTCGTCCGATTTTCACACGGAGACCGCCAATCGGAAGCTGAGAATCTTACTTTCAATCGCCACCGTCAGATCCAAAGTCCGATATGTGTGCACGGGGAAAAGATGTATTATGTGGCAAAAAAAATGTTAGCACTAATAGCGGTGTGTTTGAAACTGCATGAAAAACCGCACTAAACACTTAAAAACCCTCCTCTTTTTTTGTTTTGTTTTTGTATTTAAAGCCCTAAAGTCGAAAAGTGTCCTCCGAAGTGTCCTCTGAAACTTTAAACTCGAGGAACTTGAAACCTTTTGAAACGTGACGTGACGTGTCAGTGCGGTTCTCCTATATATATCGTCTCCTTTCACTTTCGTCCTTCTCTTTCTCCTTCGGCAGACACGACACGTGTCGCCACAGCTCTGAGCGAGCCGTGGAGCGGCAGCAGCCATGGCTGCCTGCGCTTCCATGAGGATTTCTGGCTCCTCCTTGTCCTCCTGCTCGGCAAGCTCCAGCCATGGCGTCGCTCGCCGGAGGTTTCCGGAATTCCCGGCCTTTGCTAGCTTGCTGCCAAGGACTCTTCTCTCCTCCTCCATAGACTTGAGCTCCTCAAAAAGGTACATTGTAAAACATGACGTCAGTAATAGGAGCTACATTCGGCCGTACAAAAGGTACACCGTGTATCGCTAATAGTGTTGATAAATTTTTCGCCACTTAAAACATCTTTTCTCCGTACACACTTGTCGGATTTACAATTTGAGACCGCCAATCGGAAGCTGAGAATCTTACCTTTCAATCGCAACCGTCAGATATATAATCCGACAAGTGTGTACGGAGAAAAGATGTTTTATGAGACGAATAAAACATTAACACTAAGAGGGATTCGCGGTGTATTATGGAAATGAAGTATTAGTGTAGAATGAAATTCAAATTAAAAAAAACACAGACATCATTTGACCCAGGATTTATATCAGGATAAAAACCGATATAAAAAATCCTTATATTATCTCCTTTATATTAACTAATATAAACTAAAAGGAATATTTTTATTTTTTTTAGGTTAAATATTTAATCCTTTATAACTTCCTTACCTTATGGATATTATAATATTTCATTTAAGGTAATCCCTGACTTAATATGGGAGTTTTATAAAAGATAAATATCTTAACCTGAAGTTATTAAGGTTTTTCTTTTCTAATTTTAGTGTAAATGAAGTATTAATGATAAGGAAATTTTAGTGTAAAGGAAATTTTAGGGTTAATGAAGTATTAGGGTTAAGGACGCCGCGCAAGCAAGTCAACTGCTACAGTAGTGTAAAGGAGCTATTAGTATAAATGAATTAATTAGTGTAAATGCGTAATTAGAGTGGATAATACTTATTATTCAGTACAGAGAGATGTGGCAGATTGTAGTTCTCTCCCTTAAACACTGTCATTGTCACACTTTTTATGATTTTTGGTCCAGAAAAGATGCGATAGAATAAGTGCTATGAACACTAATAGCGGTGGGCAGGGTTGGAAGGAGGGTGGGGTAGGGTAGGAAGGATTGTCGGAATGTTTTCAGAATAGTAAAACTGGCACATGTGTTCATATTGTGAGAATTACCTTTTTTTTTTTTTTTTTTTTTCAATTTATATGTTTTGTAGAACCTTCAGAGGTTTATGAAGGAATGTGCATTGTTTCCATGTTTGTCTTCCAATCGTAATTGAAAAAGGGAGAAAGGTTATGTCTCTTTACTTGGTTTTGTCTCTTTGTTTGTCTTTTTTTTTTTGGTTTTTTTTTTTTTTTTTTTTTTTTTTTCTGGACGGAGTAGTTTATTTTGCGAATAGGGTCAAACAATGTGACTGTCCATTGCCATAGTTTTTTTTTTTTTCTGACTTGTTTTTCAGAATTTTTGAACCCTTATTATGGAATAAATTGATAAGGGTTCAGAATAATTATGGTTCACACAGAATTTTGGCATTCTGAAATAAATTAGTAAGGGTTCAGAATTTTGGGATTTTTTATCATCTTTTTGTTGAACAAGCGATGCTGAGTTTCAGAGCTTAAGTTTTACATGCGAAAACATTTGGAAACACTATATATTGTAACCCTGTACAATATGCATACTATATAATAACACACACCCGTATATTAGTATATATGTATCCCATATATTAGTATGTATATTAGTATATACATACTAATATGCATTATATATATTGTCAACTCGTACAGTATGCGTACTGTTTACTAAAATTTGCGTATAGTATGCATACAGTACCAAATAGTATGTGTACTGTATAGAGTGGCAATATTTACTGTTTCGAATTATTTTTAATTCAATTATTTTGCGCATATTAAACTTATCTTTCCGAGTGTGGGCAGCGCTCCTTGTAATGTTTTCACGACAATGCAATATATAGGAAAGACGTGAGAAATGGGGAAAAGATAGAATCTACAGCAACAAGGTAGGGAATCAGAATCGGATTGAGATGTTGAGCTTGAGTTAAAAAAACACATCTGCTCTCAGATTGCAGATTGAATTGAGCATTTTGTATATTTTGTATTGACTTGAAGAAGTATATATATTTCTGGCACATGATACTTTACTTAACAACGGACTATGGTAAGATCACTGGTTTTTTTCAAATTCTTGGTCAGTATCTGTAGTTATTCAAAACAAAAGATTATATATAAAGATTTTCAGATTCTCGGTCAGTATTTGGAGATTTTTCAAAACAAACGATTCTATATCAAAAAAATTATGTAATGTGTACAGAAACGATTTATTTTTTTGATACAATTTTACATAGCATGGAGCCAATTTCAACTTAGAATTGACATGGGACTTAGCCCTAAGTTTTTGCTTTTCTATAGAATTCTAACTTAAATAAAAGGGGGATGGAAAATCAGGATAGATCGCCAAAATCGGAAACCTACATTTTGGAGATTAAATGTTAAATCTATGGATGCTTCGTTAGGTGGAGGGGATTCCACAGGTGGTGAGTATCCATAGATTTTGTAACTTTTTATTATTGTGATTATGGTTATGATTTTGTAAACTGTTTTTTTTTTTGTGGTTATGATTTTGTGAACTGTTTAAGTGATTATAATCCTGTGCAAGGTGGCTCATTATGGACCACTTAAACAAATAGCGTTACTAGCACTAATTTATGATCTTGGGTCAAAAAAAAACAGCACTCTAATAGCGGTGGGCTGCTTATTGTATAGGTTCGCCGTCAGTTTTTCCACGAATTGGAGTGAGGGACCCCTACAGACGGCTTGGTTTGGGAAGAGATGCCTCCACAGAAGAGATTCAAGAGGCAAAAAATTATCTTTTGACAGAGTATGAAGGACATGAAAGGAGTCGTGAAGCAATTGAGGAGGCTTACGACAAAATTATTTCCGAGAAGTTCAAGCTGAGGAAGAAAACGAAGATCAACTTGAAGGTGGGTAAACGTGTGACGGCTCTCTGGGGCTCGAATGATTTCATTTCTTGGTGATAATAAATAAGACCATAATGGTTTCACAGACACAGATGATATACTCTAAAGAAAGAAAAATGTGTAACGTGATTCTGTTTTTTATTTACACACGTTCAACTGTCCAATTTCTATGTCAAGTTTAAATGTGACGTCACTCTGACGTCACTGCGGCTGAGGGGACGATGGGACAATCAGTTTTTTATTTACACACGTTCAACTGTCCAATTTCTATGTCAAGTTTAAATGTGACGTCACTGCTGACGTCACTAGGGCTGAGGGGACGATGGTTAAAACAGGCCGATTTGAAGAAGCGAGTGGCAGAGTCGCCTCCCTGGATTCAAAACATTATTAATATGGTGGAGGTTCCAAAGGGGGCTGTTATTGTACAACGACTCGCGTTGTTTGTGTTGTTGGGAGTGTGGAGTGTTATGAACCCGGCCGAAGGGGGTCCAGCTTTTCAGGTGGGTTTTTGTGAACTAGCGACATGGGAAAAAAGCTTGTAAACGGTCAGAAAAAGGGAGAGAAGGAGAGGGAAAGGGCATTAGGAAAGCAAAACGTTTCTAGTGCAAGGAGTTCTGGTCATTTTGAACTGCTTTATGGGTCCAGTGGTGAGTTCTGAGGTTTTTGTCTGGTGCCCTGTTGTGTGAAATTATAGGACAAATTTAGAGCACGTGAATAAAATATGTGTTTCTGCACTTTTGCTCCTTTCTTCTGTCGTATGTAAAATGTAGAATATTCCAAACCATATCAATAACCTTCAACTCTCTTTTCCGTCCAATGTCAAATGTAGAAAGTTTGGAACAATATCAAAAATTCCCGACTCTTTATTTCGTCGTATGTGAAATTTAGAATATTCCAAATCACATGGATAACTCCGACTCTTTTTCTCTCAACTGTAAAATGTAGAAATCCAAACCATATCGATAACTGTCGACTCTTTTTTCTGCCGTATGTAAAATGCAGAAACTTCTAAACCTTATCGATAACTCTCGACTCTCTTTTTGGCTGTATGTAAAATGTAGAAAATTTGAAACCATGTTGACAACCCCCGACTTCTTTTTCTGTCGCATGTAAACTGTAAAAACTTTCAAACCATATCGATAACTCTCGACTTTTTTTTCTCTAATATGTGAATTGTGGATCCAAACCATATCAATAATCCCTAACCCTCTTCTCCGGTTTATGTCAATTGTAGAAGCATTCAAACCTTATCAATAACTCCCGACTCTTTTTTCTGTCGTGTAAAATGTAGAAACTTCCAAACCATATCGTTTGCTCTGGAATCTCCAGAATCTTTTTTCTGTCGTGTTCACGATGTAGAAACTGCCTATCTCTCGACGCTTTTTTCTCTCATATGTGAAATGTAGATATTCCTAAGCCATATCGGTAACCCCCAACTCACTTTTCTGTCGTATGTCAATTGTAGAATTGCTCAAACCTTTTTGAATGACTCATGATTACTTTTTTTGTCGTATGTAAAATGTGGAAACTTCCAAACCATATCATTTACTCCGGAATCTACGGAATCTATTTCCTGTCGTATGTACAATGTAGAAACTTCCAAATATATCCATAACTCTCGACTATTTTTTCTGCTGTAATTTGGAATTGCAGGTGGCTGTCGCCCTCGCTACCTCGATTTACTTCATCAACGATCGCGTAAAAAGCATTGGACGGGCCTTCTTTCTCGGGTAAAATCTTTAACCAGGGAATCAGTCAGAGGATTCGAAAGCTATTATAAGAAAAGCATCATAATTCAATGATAAAAGAATGCGAAGAAGGTCACAATAATAACAATCCATCACCCACAAAATCACAGTCCTCATGTGCATGATGATTGGTTGTTGGAGCATACACATACTTGACGCTATGGAGAATTATTATAGCTTTTTTCGGTTATAATTCCTTCTTTACTAATAGGTGTCGTTTTTGTCTTTTTCTTTTACGGTGTTCAGTTTTCTAGCATTGGTGGTCGGATGGTTCCTCGGTTCCCTCGTGGTTCCTTTGATTCCCGAATTCTTACTTCCTCGATTTTGGAGTCTCGAGCTCGGGACAGCTCTCGTCTCATACGTATTTTTGTGGATTGCGACAACGTTTTTGAAATAAAGTCAATTGAGAGCGTAAAAAACGAAAGGGAGTCATTGAAAAGGAAGAGAGAAAATGCCCTGTGCTTTTTGTCCTTTTTGACACTTGTGAGACTGATACGTGGTAGAGCTCGACACTTTTCTTTGTTGTCGATGTTGTTGTTATCGTTTTTTTTTTTTTTTTTTTTACTAACATCGAGCATAGGAAACCGGTTGATTTAGTGTGCAGATATTCATAATCTATTAATTAATTGAGATAACCTGGGTTTGCATTTTGGATTTGTCACTCCTTCAATCTCGGTCGTTCATCAACCGAGGGACTAAAAAAAAACTGGCAAAGCCTTTCTATGTGATTTAGTTAATGTACTTTCCTAATTGATTTATTCTAGCAAAGCTCGCGACATCAAAAGCCTTTCTATGGAATGAGTTATATTTGTTTTTGTTTGCATATTATTTGTTAGGTTTTATATTGTGTTTTTGTAGTCGGTTAATAGTTACAGGAGGTGATGTCTCGACGGTTAAAGTTCGTTTTTTGAAACTCTTAAGACTATTTTTATCTCCTCTCTTTACTACTATGGAAAGTGCTGTTCTAATGTTATCCACACTATTATGGGTGAGAGGTCGAATATTGGTGGTACACAACGAATGGCTATTAGTGGTAAGAAATATATAGTGTGGAGTTTTTTTAGGGTTTTTGATTATTTTTCGGGTCCAATTGACTTGGACTATTTTCAACAGTTTACCAAATAGTGCCAAGAAAAAACGATTGGTATCATAAACACTATTTTGTTGTTGCTACTAACTGTGTCCTACATTGTGATAATAATAATAGGGTAATTACATTTAAGTGGAGTTATTGTTATTGGCCAGTAATTGCAGTAATCAGAAAAGGTGTTGTTTTGTATGAGAAGTACACCGTCCATCGTGATTATTGTAGAGGATCCATTAATGCTAATGTGAAATTAGAATATGTAATACTAATTTAGTGCAAGGAGATGCGGCAGATTGTAGTCCACGTCATTGAATGGTGTTGCCAACACTACTTGGTGGTTTCCGACCCCTAAAAGTATGATGGGACCAGTGTTTTAAACTCTAATGACGACGGTCAGTGTAGTTCTTGAGCAGTTACTGCACTGACCATACAGATGATTGTTCTTATCACCTGTGGTTATTGGTTATTATTATTACTATTATTATTATTATTATTATTACTGTTGTTATTATTGTTATCATTATACTTTTATATGAATATTATTTTTACTATTGTTGTTGTTATTACTATTATTATTGGCCAATGAATGCAGTAATCATACAAAATTTTGCCTTTTTTTAATCTGTACCGCTCTGTGGTTGCTAAAGTATTAAGTTGTCATTGGAGAATGGGCCAAAAGCCATCAATGCTTTCAAACAAATGTCGTCCTTTTTCACCTAACTGCCGCTACAAAGTCAACAATGGATGTGCTCGAAAAACTACGCCGCTAATCGTTATTAGTGTTAAAGTTTTTTTCGCGACTTAAAATATATTTTCTCTGTGCACACTTGTCGGATTGTCTATTGGAGACCGCCAATAGGAAGGTGAGAATCTTGCCTTCCAAAAACAACCATCGAATTGACAGTCCGACAAGAATGTACGGAGAAAAGATGGTTTAAGTGGCGAAAAAAAAATTAACACCAATAACGACAAGCGGTGTAGTTTCCCTAAAACGCTCGTTCGTGACCAGAATGCACACATATGTTCATAACTGACAATGGTAAGGACGCAAGGAAGATAACACGCGAGGAAAGATAACATGCAAGGAAAGATAATACGTGAGGAAAGATAACACGCTTGCGAGGAAAGATAACACGCTCGCGAGGAAAGATAACACGCGAGGAAAGATAACATGCAAGGAAAGATAACAGGCGAGGAAAGATAACAGGACGCAAGGAAACACAACCATGATAGTGATTCACTGTGAACCTGCTTCGGCAAGGCTACTTTTAACAAGTAAAACTAATGATAAAATGGCAGGTTGTAAAAATTGATGGTTCTTTTAGTATTTTATAGGTCTAAAATAAAGTGCAGAAAAAGAAGCCGAGGCAGTGTGTCTCTAACTTCTCTCTCCAACTCTCACACTTGTTGCAGTCACTGAGAAGTTGGAGAGGAAGCTAGTGCCATGGCTGCCTATGCTATCCAGAGATTTACAGGGTAGTAAAGTAGTTGATTTACTAAAAAGAAAGCTGTCGCTTAGAGGATTCGATCTTGGTACCTAAGGACAATTACTGCCGCCGGTAGCCTCGTCCATTTAGTCTAGGATTAGTAATAGTAGAGTGTAATGGATATATAAACGTTAACATATAGGCTAATTCATTTAACGGCAACTATATACGGGATACATAGAGTCAGTTAAGAAAAGTACGGATTACGAGTACGAAGAATAAATAAGTACCGCGCATTTGTTTCAATAGCGAAAAAAATACATCGCAACTATTTATGACGGCTACGATTGAAATCGACATTCAATCGGACGGCCGGAGAGAATGCCGAGATCGCGGAAGAAGATTTCGACGGTTTATGGTCGCCACCACATCGGATGACACGTGGCACCACGACATTGGATTCCGACATCTCCAGGGATTACGGAAACGAATCCAAAAAAGACACGTGTCGACATTTTGGTCATGTCGTACAATGTTCGTACATAAAGTACACCGGCAGCTGTACCTTTCTGTACGGAACAGTAATATGATTAGTGCCGTACGTCAGTAGATAGAGTTTGTGAGAGAGATAGGACTTAGAAAAATTTGGTAGATAGGACCCTCTCTCCCAGAGAGCTTTTGTACAAAAGGTCAGCTTTGACCCTCCATAACATACTACACAGGGGAGCAAATTCAGAGATTCTTTTTGCTATCGACTCAGGGGAGTCTTGCCTTCACAGGGGTGAAGGTGGTCAGAGTTTTTGTTTGCCAAGGTGGCAGTTATTCGTGCTGAAAGACAAAGGGGTCAGGGTTATCCTAGAGGCTTCGTGTGAGCTGCCTACTCTGAGGTCCTATGGAGGTCTCAGAGTTGCACAGGTATGATGAAAAACTTGGTTGTATACAAGTTCAGTATACATGGACTAAGCCTGCAAAATTTCACTACAAATAGACAAGTACACTCAGAGATATTTGCTGCCAAAAACACAGAAAAATCATCGAATGTGTTGCAATCAAGTGGAATTTACGAGTCTTGTACTCTTATCAGTTATCTGATCGCTAGGAGTTTCTTAAATCCTATTACTTATATACAAGGAGAGAAAAGAACTTTGCCGATAGACTTTGCGGCCAAATGTCAACTAACGTTAGTTTACCCTTATCGGATGGTGTTACACCAATTATTGGTCCATTTAGGGTACAAATAAATAGCGTCTATCAATATCTAAAAGTGGCAGGATAAATTAAAAAGCACGATGGTAAACCATCTGAGTCCGGGGGTACAAAAGGTGTGGCATGGCCAAAACCGAAAAACTACCAAGACAATAAAAACCAAGGAGAGCGACGGGAACAAAACAACAAAAAAGGAAACGACAACAAGGCAAATAAAAGCACCCAAACCCCAAAAGGAAAAACACGGCAACTCATAAAACCAGAACTACAACCCCAACCCCAACCCAATTAAAAATCTACAAAAAGCAACCCCGTAAGTCCCCCCAACCCGGGGGAGCACGTTGAGGGAAGTCCGTAACACGGCAACGATCCATAACAACGATAGCCGACCAGAGGAGAATAGAAGCCTGCACTCGCTGTAAAGCCACATATAAGCGTTGACGATAAAAAGAAGGACCGAAGGAAGAGGGCTCCCAGGTCCTCGACGCTCGAAAGCACGTCGAGCGCAAGTACGGAGAAACTCGTCGATTGCAACACCCAAACAACCAAAGATCTCGACTGCCATCGGAATAAAGTCATCCATAAGGTCCTGGTGAGCATAATCACGCTCCTTCGACTTAGCGGCATCACGAGGTGCCACCCCAACATGTCGAGCCGCCTGACCAACAACCGTAACCGAAGTAGGGTTTGCCAGGAAAAGCTGCTTGTCAAAGAATAGAAAGCCCTCACAAAGGGGAATAATTGGACAATCGGAGATGGAGCCGCCATAAGCTCTGAAAAAGTCACGTTCCGATCCACCGTATTGAATGCATTGGAAACGTTGACCTGAAGGACCAACCAATCCGGATGTACATTCAACAAAGCCCGAATCCCGTGGACCACAGCCTCACAACCTCCTCTCGTGGCCACTCCAAACAGATGAGGAGAGAAATATTCATGGAAAGATGGTTGGAGCTGGAGACATATCGCACGAGCCACCAATCTGTATAAAACCTCTCCCACGGGAATAAGGCGGATTCCTCCATTAGGTTTGGTGACTGCCACAAGGTGGGACGCCGTGAGAAGATCACAAATCCGAGGGGGCACATCCCCACTAGCTATAAAAGAACAGATCGTACCCTCAAGCACCCGATTCTAGGGGCAAAACATCGCGAAACAACTCATACACTGTGCCCGAAGGGCCCCTTGCTACAAGGTGAGGAGAAGAGCCAAGGGCCTTAATGAAAACCTCCCGATCTAAAGTAAAACTCTCAAAAGGCTCAAAGGTGTGGATGGAAGGGGGTAAAGGGGAAGGTGTAGGAGGGTGGAGAGCTCGAAAGACCTCAATACTGGAAGTAGATCAGGGGGCAGGGGTGAATGGCTGTAGGGCCCAAATTGCTCGAGAAAGCTCACCAACACAACCTAAGTGAATTGCTCGATGATAGGAGGTTGGGACATCCGATGGCTTAGGTGGGCGGCGTGGTATGAAAGAGGTGCTTAATACCCGATCCTCATGTTCGTCGGGGAGGGCCTTCCACTCACCACGAAGGAATCGGCGACAACGCGCCATAGTTTCTCTAGCCCCACTGCCCCCCCCCCCCCACGGGAGGTGGGGGAGGGAGAAAGGAAAAGGAAGGGCTGTGGTTTCGCCAATGTGCGTGCGATTGGCAGCGGCCGCATGCCAGATCCGGAGGTACATGGCTACGGGGAGTAGATGGTGTCGTGTAGCGAAGGAGGAAAAGACGACATAGAGTAGATCCGAAGGTACATGGTTACGGGGAGTAGATGTTGTCGTGTAGCGAATGAGGAAAAGACAACATAGAGTAGATCCCGAGGTACATGGTTACGGGGAGTAGATGTTGTCGCGT
Source organism: Zygnema cylindricum (assembly GCA_037447655.1). NCBI lineage: Eukaryota > Viridiplantae > Streptophyta > Zygnematophyceae > Zygnematales > Zygnemataceae > Zygnema > Zygnema cylindricum. The sequence goes on along the minus strand of JBBHKE010002970.1, from coordinate 147,697 downwards.
AGCGAAGGAGAAAATAAAATTAGTACTGATGAGCTCAACCGCTACACATCAGATGTCACAATCTGCTACCCGAATCCGTAGAAGATTCGTACACGCCCGTCCGCGTCCAATACGGAACGGTTTCGGGTGCCAAATTTTGCGGGCCAGCTGGAATAGCTGGGTGATTAAGAAAAAAAAAGAAAAAAAAATAGGGTACGGCGAGATTGGGTTACCCGATTGCGACCTTTGACCACTACGTGTCGACTAAAAACTAAAGCAATGTAAAGAAGAGAAATTTTGAAATTTCGAAGTGCGTCAGTGATACCGATGTACATCGGTAATACTCGTCCGATATATCAAAAGCGATGCGATGCGCTGTGTCGAGCCGATACCAAAGTGAGAATCCCAATCCGATGTACATCAAGATCATCGCGATACGTACGGATGACGCTTACCCTAATAGCTTCATTCCTGAAGGCAAATAGAGAGGAGGAGATGGGGGGAGGAGGGAGGAGGGAGGGAGGGAGGGAGGGAGGAGTTAGGGAAGGAGGGAGGGGGGTAGAGGGGAACAGAGGGGGAGAGATGAAGGACCCCCCCTTTCATTCTCCTCTTCTCCCTCCTCTGTCCCTCCCGACCCTGAAACACATACAACGTAGCGGTAATGCATTGGTGTATCTGATTTTGATATATCTTTCCGCATCGGATGTCATTGGCAAATCGATAAAGAAATTTAATATTCAATTTTCTCGTCTACATCAGTTCAGAACTGGATAGGCACAATGTATATCGGTTATGCCGATGCGATACACATAGTTTTAGCGTCCTTTGTTTTTTGTTAAATATTGAGGCAGTCGAAAGTGTTAAGCTCTGTGATCGACCGTTGGATTTTGTCGTTTAGTTGAGAAATCTAATGGTTGTACCCTTTGATACGTGATGTCACGATAAAAAATCGTAAAAAGTTAAGGACATGTGACGAGAAAAAGAGCATTCAATTGCTATCTAAAAAATGTTTAGACTCTAATAACGACGGGCAATGTACTGTAATTTTTGAAGTCTGCCCGCTACAATTACACCATAAATGTCTTAATAATAGTGTTTTAATGCTAATTTTTGCCAATTTAGGTGGTCTTCCATTAGAGGAAAAGTGGGGTTGTTTACTCGACGCTGTACAATATAGTCAAAAATCGTACAATTTTGTTTTGTTTTCAAAAGAAACATATTAACCGAATGGCTCTCTGGCTGCTCTAATAGTATAGGCGTAAGTCTCGACCGTTGGATGTTTCACCTTTTTAGATTTGCGAAGCAATCTCACAAATCGTCTAGTGTGAAGAAACTCTCTCTCGCAAGGAGAGTTCCTTCACACTGGTCCTTTACCATCGGTACACGTGAAGAAGAAAAAAGAAAATATCCAACTCGAATGGTCCTTTACCATTGGTACACGTGAAGAAGAAAAAAGAAATATCTAACTCGAATAGGCGATCACAGGCCTACACGTCGTACATGCCATGTGCCTCTTGCCACGCTGGATAAGGTTAACTGAAAGAATCCAGACACGCTCCGTTCGACATCCGCTGACCTTCAAATTTTGCCGCCTCTTTTTGCTGTTCCGTTTCGAAATTTTGACTTCCATTTTCAAAATTAAAATATGGCCGCAAACTTTTCGTACGAATCATTAACTGCCTCCGCTGGTACAAATATTACGTTCTCACTTTCCGTTTGAAGACTGTTTTCAGATTTTCTAAATCTGAACGCTAACCTACGTGGCACCAATCATAATTGCGAAACTTTGTTTACAGGCCCGACACAATGGAACGCCCTGCCAGTAAACCTTATGAATAGACGTCTTCGTATGTTTCCTGGGACCGCCTAATGGGAAAGAGACCTTAAAAGATATTTTTTACGTTGACATATAGCCAATCTTAGACACCACCAATCGGAAGGTGTAAAATCCCATCTTTCAATCGAAACCATGAGATTAGCGATCTGACAAATATGCACGAAAGAAAAATATTTTTAAGAGAAAGAGAGAAGATTTTATTTTCAAAATCGCGATGGTTAAACTATCTAAGTACAAAACGTGATTGGAAATGTAAAAATGTTTACTACCATTAAAGGTTATACTTGGAAAAACTCAAAAGAACAAAACTGTAGCTAAGCAACGCTAAACACAAAACCACTGAAAGCAATAAAAACTAAAACAAATACCAAAACCAAACTACTAGTGTTGGGTATCGGGTAAATTCATATCGCGTAATTTCGATATTCGATATATCGAATATCGATCGAGCAGACTCCTCGATATATCGTGTTTGGACCAACATAAATTATCGCGATATATAGGATTTTTTAAATTTAATATATTTTATAATATGTTATTTTAGCGAAAAAGACAAATTGTTTGATACGCCACGTACGACGTGATTTTCGATCCGTGACTTAACAAAATGTAACCGACAAAAAAATACTAATTCTGTAATTTATATAATTACTTATTTAGTACGTAGAGAACTTCACATACGAAAAGTTCACACTAATTTAGTCAAAGTATGATCTGAAAATAAAAAATTTGCAGACTTATTATTATTATTAATTAATTATTTTTTGAAGTGTACAAAATGTGAATTTTTTTATTATTTTTATTAATTATTTTTTGAAGTGTACAAAATGTGAATTTTTATTATTATTTTTATTAATTATTTTTTGAAGTGTACAAAATGTGAATTTTTATTATTATTTTTATTAATTATTGTTTGAAGTGTACAAAATGTGAAAGTTTATTGTTATTTTTATTAATTTGGAGTAGCAGTAGCTACAACTACCAGCTGCAACTACCAACTGCAGTAGCACTAGTACTGGCAACAGCAGTAGTACTAGGAGCAGTAGCAAGAATAGTTATATGTATATATATATTTTTTTAAAAGCCTCGACGTATCGGTGATACGATATATTGGCGATATACCGGCAATTCATCGCGATATTTAGCTTTTCAATATATCGAAGCGATGTATCGATTATCGGGTACCTCAAATTCGATACATATCAAATATCGGCAAATGGTCCTCGATACCCAACACTACAAGCTACAATAGCACTAAAAAACAACGTTATACACAAACTTTAAAAAACAAACTGGGCCGTTGGCGGGAAAAACATTAACAATAATCACAATACAAGGCGTAATTTCCGGCGGAGTCAATCTCACGTCGGATTTTCAAAACCGCACTGACACAAGTCCGCCGTACGCGACATATGTACGGAGTAGCTAAGCGTCTCTGCCGTCCGATTTAGGGGAAATTTACATTGTGAAGGAGAACCCTCCGATAGCTAAACAAATCGACGGACACGCGAGCGCTTGCCTTCTCAAACAACAATGATCATATGTTGAACAACCAATGATTGCCGTCTTTTTCCAAAAAAACAAGGGACAAATCCAATCGAATGATCTAACAGTTGACGAGAAAGATTTTAGACTGCGAAACAATCTCTTCTCGTCCCCATGAAATCGGTACTTCGATAAAGTATTTTGGACTGTAGTAAAGATTCTCCGTACTACTTTGAAGAGCGTTCCTATGTGCGAAAATGAAATCGGAACTTTGAAATGTGACGGTTGTAGACGTAGGTACAACTTGTGACGATTGAAGCCGATTACAAAACTTCCGACGATTAATGACGCCAACAATAACAGCGACAATGGTAGACATCTAGATTTTTGTGAAATTGTAGATGTTTAGGGTTTGGTGACATTGTGACGTCATGCTCACTTGTGACAACGTCGACGTCACTGGTTCAATAACTTTTCACCATGGTTTCTCGATTTCGTTTTTTCTACTTTTTTCACTCGACTTGCCATTAAAAAAAAACCTAAAAATTGTCAAAAATAATATTTTTAAAAGATCTTTCATTTTATACCAATATTGTTGAGTCTCATTCTAAAAAGTGTGAGATAAAAGCAATAGTGTGAGAGGGAGAGGGGAGAGGCGACATTGACACAAAATTTTGCAAAGGACCCCATGAATGCAAATGGAGGTCTGAGACCCCTGCAATTTTTTTCCCGTACATCCGCGTGACGGGTGTTAGGTTCATTGTGAAATGGCGTCTCAGTTTTGTTGAGCGCCGAAATATTATATGTTTAGTTTAGTTATAGTTTGGTTTGGTTTGGCTGTGCATGTGTAGTATTTTAGTACGTAGTAATTTGTACGGCGGTTTGACGTTTCGTTTTGGTACCACGTACTTTATGTCGTTTCGGTGGTACCCTAGATTGATTGGTTCATCTGCGTACTTTGTACGACAACACGTTAGGTAGTACTTGTTTGTTTCGTGTGAAGGGGTATTTAGGACTAGGTCGTTTGGGACAAGTTCATCTTTATAAGAGGGGAGAAATTGCGGTGAATTTTTTTTGTCTTTTGCTGGAGCGCTTTCTTCTTACTGTCTTTGCTTCCGCATACTATTCTGTCTTTCCTTCTATCATTGTGTGATTTGATCCTTACAAGTGGTATCGGAGCTAATGTGCTCCATTAATAATTTTCAAGGTGGCAAGGTTTGCATCCATGGGGGGAAAAAAGAAAAAGTCAACGTATACACTTTCTCTTATCGTAGTTCAAAATCCGGATCCACCGGATCTGCCGGATCTATACGATTTGTCTCCGGATCAGAGCGTCAAAGACTTCGGCGTAGGAGTGTCTACTTTTGATGTGGCTTCTCCCTCCAACCCACTTCCACAAGGAGAGGAAGAGAAGAAGGAAGGGGTAGTTTTAACCGAATATCGCCTCAATGAATTATTTGATAGCTTTCTAACGCTCTTAGATTAACGGATCTCTGATGCAAATAAAAAAGGGAAGTGTAAGGTGGAAGAGGATCCGATCGGGTATTATTTGGAGGTGGCTTTGGATGGAGGGGTCGAGAATGATGATGCTTTGAGGGAGATTCTCCACAAGGGGAAGCAAGTGATCGAAAACAACTCAGACCTAGAATATGAATCCGATGATTGTTGTTTTCGGAAAGCTTTAAGTCTCAGCAAATTTATAGGACGGCGGAAAAATAGATCTATATGGACACGCGTCGTCACTTGAATCACAGTGCAGGTTTTTGAATGGTACCGACAACGCAGCTGCGACGCAGATGGAACAAGCGGAGCTGCGGTTATTTTTATATGGTCTGTACGGACGAACGCAGCATGCGACGCAATGGGTCAAACGCAACTGTGGATATTTTGGTACATGACAACGCAGTTGCTACACAACAAGACAAACGCAGCTGCGGCTAACTTTTGTATGTGATACGCAGCTGCTACGAAGCTGCGAATATTTGAATATAATCAAGAATTGGACTGCGCTACTGCGGTTGATCTGAATCAAGTCAACAGACGAGATTCACTTAGCCAGGCGACAAGTATTTGATCGAATCACCAGTATAGGATTCTCAGTCATATTGAGTGTACAATGATATATTAGTTTTTAGCGTAAGTAGGAGCACTTAGACCTTAGTGGCAGTTTAGTTCTTTTGGATGTATCGTTTTGGAACACTTGTATCGGCGGCACAGCACTATGTAGTAGGACAACTGAGTGAATAGTATAAGACTAAGGAAGTAGAACATTTTATGTATCCAGACTTCTAGATTGTGTAAGGATTCTCAGTCATATTGAGTGTACAGTGATATATTAGTTCTTAGCGTAAGTAGGAGCACGTAGACCTTAGTGGCAGTTTAGTTCTTTTGGATGTATCCTTTTGGAACACTTGTATCGGCGGCACAGCACTATGTAGTAGGACAAGTGAGTGAAGAGTATAAGACTTAGGACGTAGAACATTTTATGTATCCAGACTTCCAGATTGTGTAATCTGCAGACTGTTTTTGGGAAACATCTGAGTTGCATATCTTGGTGTATCTTCGATCAATTGAGCTGAAACTTTGGGAGTTGTCAGTATTTGTGATATTCTATACTGTGTAATAGTTTGAAGCAGTTTGGTTCATTGTATCAGATTTGGTGAGTTGTAGAAAACAGCTGTTTGATAGGATTCTTGATAAGCTTCTGTGAGTGAGATTATGTCTACTTCCACTACTAGTGCTGATGCTCCACCTGCTCTAGTGGTTGTAGAACAACAGGTTATGGGCCTGTCATCAAGAATTCATATTTTATCGGGAGAAAAATACGCGTATTGGGCGGATATGGTGGAAACTCACTTTGAAAATGTTAATCTTTTGGATATTTTGGATGGTTCACTGGCGGAATCAGATCCGTCATGGTCAAAGAAAAATTCGCAAGCTCGGTCAATTTTGAAGTTCTGTATTTCAAATGAATTGGCTATGTCACGGATAAAAATGAAAAAGGTGATCGATATTTAGAAATCTCTCAAGGATGATTTTGAAAAGGCTAATGTACATGAAGAGCTATTTTTGGCTGGACGAATTTGGGACTACAAATACACGAGTGGCACAATGGCTGAATATTGTAACAAATTTTGAATACTAATAGATTCTCATGCTTGTGTAGGCGGATCTTTTCCTCAGTTTCAACAGGCTGCTTTGCTAATGAGGGGTCTTCGTAATACTATGAGAGCAACGTCTGATAGGCTGAAACAAAAAGATAAAGCTAGCTGGACACTACAGTTAGCTATTAATTTGATATTAGAAGAGGAGGCAGATTCTAAAATTCTTAATGGTGAAAAACAAGTAGAGGCATTTAACATAGAATTTGACAAAAAATGTCAGTTTAATCAGCAGAGAAATCAGTTTAATCAGAATCAGAATCAGTATAGACAATTTAATCAAAGACGAAATAGACAATCTTTCAATGCTTGTTTTTATTGTAATGAAAAAAATCATGGGTACAAATTCTGTCCTAAGCTTAAGAAGGCTAATGAAATAGGTCTATATAGGCCTGGTTGGCAGCAGAGCCAGTTTCATCAAAGCTTCACGGGATCATCACAACGAGGAAATGAACTATTCTCGGCGTCCTCATCTCATCATGACGAGTCTCTCTCACTCTCTAATGAGGAGGATGATGATCTATTCGAATGGCGGCAGCGATGGAGGGCGCTTAAAACAATGGATGGATAATGGACACGGGAGCATCGGCCCACATGTGCCGGAACAAGGCAGTTTTCAAAAATCTGAAATCAACACCAGAGAAAAATATCTACTATGCATGTGGAATGAGTGTGCGAACGCGGGATGTATGTGATGTTTCCTTGCTAGTTGATGTAGAGGGGAAGGCTGTTGAGAGAACTCTTGATAATGTTCTCTATGTCCTTGATTTTAAGAAAAAAATGTTCTCAACTTCTTTGGTAGAAAGTAAAGGGTTTAAGGTCAGTCTGAAACACGGCAGTCAGGTTGTTAGCAAAAATGGGAAAATTGCAATTACGGGAACTAGAGATGCCAACAAAATGTATCGAATGGATATGCCCGACAATAAAGAAAATGAAGTTTTGTATTCGGGTGCATTATCCTCAGATGAGTTGTGGCATAAAAGGTTAGGCCATGTGAATTATGATAGTATGAAAAAGATGGTCAATGCTGGTAAAGTAGAAGGAGTCACTGTGTCAAACCAGTCACCTAAAATGTGTGATGGATGTGCACTAGGAAAAATACACAGATTACCGTTTCCTCAAGAGTCTGAACATAGGTCTACTAAACTTTTGCAACTCATTCATTCTGATGTTTTCGGTCTTGCAAAGATACAATCTGCAGGGGGGATGAAATATATGGTTACGTTTACAGATGATTTTTCGAGGTTTACTAAGGTCTACTTCATGAAAGAAAAGAGTGAAGTCTTCACTCATTTTCAACACTACAAAGCGTGGGCAGAGAAACTACACGGTCTACCAATTTTGGAGCTTAGATCGGACAATGGCGAGGAATATACATCAAAACAATTTGAAAACTTCTTACTCAAAGAAGGTATAAGTCATAAATTGACTGTCCCATACTCTCCGGAACAGAATGGGGTCTCAGAAAGACTAAATAGAACTATCACAGAAAGCTCTAGGTCCATGCTTGCGGATAAGGACGTAGATCAAAAATTCTGGGCTGAAGCATTAAATTGTGCAGTTTATATCAAAAATAGGATAGGTTCAAGATCGATAGATACCACTCCTTATGAGATCTGGACGGGTAGAAAACCGGATGTTAGTCACTTCAAAGTCTTTGGAAATAAACGCTTTATCTTGGATACGTCTTATGATAGATGGAAAATAGAACCTAAGGGATTGCCGGGCATTTTGCTAGGATATGATGATCACTCTAAAAGTTATAGAGTGTTTGTTTTTGAGAGACAGAAAATCATTGTAGCAAGGAACATCGTTGTCAAAGATGAACTAGACTCGATAAACTTATTTAAAATGACAGAGCAGCAGAAGTAGCAAAAAGTACAAGAATATGTCATTTTAGATAGCATCCATTATATTGTCCCACAGATGCAAAATTCACCAGTGGTACCACCGCAGTCGGAACATAATTAGGTTCCATAACAAGTTCGTTTCGAAGCGCAACAACAACAGTCAGTGCCTACGGATCGCAACCAGCGCAACAAGCGTAACGCACGGGATCCAACAATTTCAGCCTCAGAATTTCCGTGGGGAAGAAGATCTAGTAGCCGCCTGCAAGCAAGTTCTCACTTTGCCTACTCCGCAGCCTCAGGGGAGCCTCTGACCATCCGGGGAGCCTTCTCCTCACCGGAGCGGAATCACTGGATCGAGGCGGCAAACGATGAAATGAAATCGATCATGGAGGCTCAGACATGAGAGCTTATGGACCTTCCTCCGGATCGAAAAGCGATCGGCAGCAAATGGGTATTCAAGGTGAATATAATCCAGATAAAACCATTGAACGATACAAGGCTAGGCTTGTGGCAAAGGGTTATAATCAAAAGGAAAGAATTGACTTTGAAGAGACCTTTTCTCCTGTTGTAAGATTTCCAACAGTTAGGATTTTGCTATCTCTAGGTGCTATAGAAGATATGGAAATACATCAGATGGATATAAAGACGGCCTTTTTGCATGGAGAACTAGATGAGACCATTTACATGCAGCAGCCTGAAATGTATGCAGAACCAAGAAAAGAGCACTTAGTATGTAAACTACTAAAATCATTGTACGGCCTAAAACAGGCCCTGAGGCAATGGAATCTAAAACTTGATGAATTCTTAACTGGTCTAGGCTTTAAAAGGATAAGCTCTGATCACTCTGTCTATGTTTTACAGGGTGAGGATAGAATAGTATATATGGTGTTATACGTAGATGATCTACTATTAGTCTGCAAATCAATGGCTAAAATTAACAAAATTAAAATTTGCTTTGAAATCACGGTTCGAGATGAAAGACCTCGGTGAGGCAAGATATATTTTGGGTATTCAGGTAGAGAGGGACAGGAAAAACAGATTAATAAAATTGACTCAAAAGGAGGCTATTGGAAACATGTTAGATGAATATGGAATGCGGGGGGCAAAAAGATGTGTAACACCAATGGAGTTTCGGCATAGGTTAAAGGGGGAAGAAACAGAACCTGGTGTTATTGTCAATGAAATTTTTGAGTCACGGGAGGATGATCCTATGACACTGATACCTTACAAACAGACAGTGGGAAGTTTAATTTATTTCATGAACAGTACCCGTCCGGATATTGTTGCAGCAGTTGGGGTACTGAGCAGAAGTCTAGAGAATCCGAGGAAATCTGAGCCTGATGCAGCAAGAAGAGTTTTAAGATACTTAGCAGGAACCAAAGACCTCAAACTCACACTAGGCGGAGGAGAAGTGAAGCTGCAAACATGGAGTGATGCAAGCTATGGCGATATACCAAGTCGAAAATCCACCACAGGATTCGTTCTGCAAATTGGGAACGGGACTTGCTGTTGGAGCAGCAAACTTCAAAAGGTCACGGCACAATCGACGATGGAGTCAGAATATATGGCAATAGTGTGGTCTAGTGGACACCTGGTTTGACGTACATAGGGTTAAGAACATTGTACCTAAAGTGGGTATCCTAAAGAAACTCCCGGCTCGAACGACGGTATATAAGACTGAGGTAGCAGCTAACACGGCACTGGAAAACTTCAAACGACGATGTTGTCGTTCAGGGCAAGGGTTAAACGTCTTGCTTAGGACACCACCTAAAAGCTGAACCATATAGCGGTATCGAACGTAGTGAGGTACAAACGTCGAAGTGAAGAGGAGGCGGATCACACTCAAACTCCAGAAACCAAGGACGATTCATAGAATTTTGAGAAGAACGACGTAGTCCGAGTCTAAAGGAGCCTAAGAGATCTGAAGACGAGTCATGGGGTTGACGACGTTGTTATAGGCCTGCCCATGACAAGTACTTTATTTAAT